>PYUH01000151.1:631483-726492 GCA_016808085.1 Suaeda aralocaspica
GGGGGGGGAAACCTCCTTTGAATGCTTTTGTGAGAAGAATGTGGGGGAAGTTTAGGATTAGTAAGGTTGTTTTTAAACCTAATGGGGTTTTCTAGTGAGATTTGATGATTGTGAGGGTAGGAATAAAGCTCTTGGGAATGGTCCTATCATGTTAGATAAGAAACCTGTGATAATGAGGAAAAAGGTGGCTGGAATGGAGCTTAAACCTGAACTGATATGTGTTGTGCCTGTCTGGATTAGACTCCCTCAAATTGACCTTAGGTATTGGGGAAGGAATGCTTTAATGAAAATTGCTAGCATTATAGGCAAGCCTATCAGGACTGACAAGGCCATTGCTCAGAAAGATATGCTAGAATGTGCTAGGATTTTGGTTGAAATGGAGATGAATCAGGATTTGTTGCATGATATAACTTTTAAGAGTGAGGTTGGGGAGTTGGTTTCTCAACATGTAGAGTATGAACCGATTCCTGCTTCATGTAGTAAATGTAGGGGAGGGGGGCATAAAGCTGAACAATATTATCCTAAGGAAAGGCCTAAGACTAAAAAAGTTTGGGTGAAGAAACAAGTGGTTCAGGAGCTGTATGGTATAGATGGCGATGCTAGTGAGGTTGCAATGGTGTCAGATGCTGGGGCAAGCCTGGTTCAGGAAGGCTTGGTTCAAAAGGAGATTGGGGTTGCTTCTGACATGGGGAAGCAGGTTCAGGAGGCTAGGGTGCAGCCGGTTACTGAGCAAGAGGCAGTGGGATTTGAAGTTGGGGAACCACCTGGTCTCCCTGATAGATAATGTAGGTTTTTGGAATATTAGGGGGCTCAACAATCCAAATAAACAATAGGATATAAGGTGGTTTCTTGATCACTATTATATTGGGTTGTTTGGCCTCCTAGAAACTAAGGTGAGACCTAGGAATTTTGATAAGGTCTCACTTAATTTAGGAGATGGATGGAGCTATTCTAAAAATTATGCTTATAACTATTCTGGGAGGATATGGGTGATTCGGAGGCCTACTTTTCTTTGATGTAAATGTCATTGGTTGTGGGGATCAATGGATTCATTTGGATGTTATGCATATTGCCACTGGGAGAAGGTTTTTTTTCACTACGGTTTATGCTTATAATAGTAGGGATGGAAGGAAGGGTCTCTGGGATGCATTGTGTAGATTTAACCAGGATTATGTTGGTCCTTGGTTTGTGGGTGGGGATTTCAATACTGTTGTGAATCTCAATGAAACGGTGAGAACTCCTGTGATTCTGGCTGAGGTTTCTCCCTTTAGGGGCTGGTTAATCCAAGCTGGTCTTTCTGATCATTCCATGATAGGATTCTTTTACTCTTGGACTAATAAGCAGAGTGCTTCTACTAGGGTTTGCTCTAAGATTGATAGGTTGCTGTCTAATGAAGTTGGGAAAGAGTTGTGTCCTGATTCTGTTGCTAATGTCTTTCCTGAAGGTGTCTTTGTCTGTGAAGTTAAAGTCTGGAAAGAGGCCTTTTAAATTTTTGAACATGTGGACTTTGGCCCCTTCCATTTTAAATACTGTTAAGGGGGTGTGGCAAGACATAATTCAGGGTACTGCTATGTACTCTGTGGTGCAAAGGCTGAAGAAGCTAAAAGTTCAACTGAAGAGGCTTAATAAAGAACAGTTTGCTGAGATTGAAAATGCTGATGAATGTTCTCTTATTCAGCTTCAGAAATGTTAGGAACAAGCTCATTCTGATCCTTCGAATTCAGGATTCATTAGAGAAGAATGTGAGGCTAGAGAAGCTTATAGAATAACCCATGCTGCCAGGCTTAATTTTCTTAGGCAGAAATCTAAAGCTTTGTGGATCAAAGAGGGGGATGCTAATACTTCAATGTTTCATGCTTCCTTAAAGAAGAGAAGATTGCGTAATAGAATTTATGCAATTAGGGATAAAGATGGGGTGTTAGTTGTGGATCAGGATGGGGTGATTCAAGCTTTTCTAGGCTTTTACACTCAGTTGCTTAGCAGTAGCATGCAGGAGAGGAATAGGGTGAATGAGCAAGTGGTGAGGAAGGGGAATTTAGTGACTGCTGAGCAATGTTGTTCTGTCATGGTGATAGTGGTTCTGTAGAGCTGATTAAGGCTCCTCTTAATATTTTCTTTGATAGCTCTGGCTTAGCTTCAAACATTGATAAGTCTGCTATGTACTTTGGAAATGTTGATCATGACACTTAGAGGAATTGACTCAACTTGATTGGGTATGTGAAGGGCTCTTTTCCCTGGTATCTAGGAATTCCTTTAAATTCCAAGAAAATTACTGTGGGAGAGTGTGATAGGTTAATTGACAGTATAATCAGCAAGATAAGGGTGTGGGGAACTAGAAACCTTTGTTTTGCTGCCAGAACTGTGCTTGCCAATGCAGTTTTAATAGGGATGCAGGCTTACTGGTCTTAGGTGTTTTTTATGCCTAAAACTGTGATTCATAGGCTGATGAGGATCTGTAGCGCTTTCCTATGGGAAGGTACTTATGTATCTAGGAAAATGATTCCTTGGATGTGCTTGGGATCAGGTGTGTAAAGCTAAGAAGTATGGGGGTTTGGGAATCAAGGATGGGGTACAGTGGAACAATGCAGCTATGGGTAAGCTGGTTTGGCAAATAGCTCAAAAAAAGGACTCTCTTTGGGTGAAATGGGTGCATGTAGTTTATATTAAAGAGGAGGACTGGTGGATCTCTTCCCCTCCTAGGAGTGCTGGTTTGGGGTGGAAGAACATATGTGATGTGAAGGAGAGATTGAAAGATGGTTTTCAACGCAGGAGATGGTGTGAGGAAGGTGAGCAATACATTGTTTCTAAAGGTTATAACTGGCTCATGAACCAACATGAGAAAGTGGAATGGTCTATTTGGGGTTGGGGTCAGCCGAATGTCCCTAAACACTCTTTTATTGCTTGGCTTGCTATGTTGAAGAAGCTGAAAACTAAAGATAGACTCTTCGAGTATGGCATTTTTGTGATAATGACAAATTGACAAGTGTGAACTGTGTGGTGCTGCTGGTGATTTTGCTGAGCACCTGTTCTTTGACTGTTGTCACTGCAAGGTGATTTATACAAAGGTGTGTGCTTGGGTGCAGCTGAATGATGATGGAGAATTCTCACTTGAACAGATTTGGCATAAATGGGTGAATGCTTATAATAGTGAAAACAGGAGAAAAGGTATGTGTTGTGTGCTTGCTAGTGTGGTTTATAACATATGGAAAATGAGGAATGTGCTGTTCTGGCAGAAGCAAAGGAAACATGCTAGGGATGTGGTGCATGTTATCCAAAAAGAAGTGACTTGGAGGTGTCAAAACTTGGTTGATACAGGTTGGTGTATAGCTGATAAGCAGTGGTTTAATAATTTGAAGCTTGGGACTATGTATAGTGATTAGAGGGGAGGAAACTATTTGTATGTTTTTTGATGTATAGCTGCTTTTGATGCCTTCTCTGGTTTGGGTCACCCCAAATGTAACGCTTGTTTTGCTTAATGCAACGGGTTGCGTTAGCCTATACTTTATTTTGTACTTCTTGTAATATCCTTCATTTTGTTTATGCTTATCTTGCTTCTCCCTTATTTCCTTTTTTTTCACACAAATTTTTTCCTTCGTGCTTTCCTCTTTCTTTCGTGCTGCTCCTTCTTCTCTCTCTTAATTCCGCTCGTCACCACTTCCACTTCACTCGCCTCTTCCTCACTTTTACTCTCATTCAAAACCCCCATCTCATACAAATTCTCATTCAATTTATAAGGAACTTTAGAGATCGGAATCTCCATTATTGTGCTTCGCTAAAACTGCTATGCACCAACTCAAAACCTCCTTCTCTTACCAAATTCAATTCGTATTTCACAATTTTTTGTTCATCGGCAATCTCTCGCAAGTTTTCTAGGAATTTTTTCTAGGAATTTCAATTTTATTTATTTATATGATTCAGGTACGTTTTACACTGTGATTTTTCCAAGGATTTTTAGGTATTATGTGTTGTAATTTTTTCAACCAATTGGTAATTCTTATATGATGGTTATTCTACTTTTGTTGGATTATGAATTGAAGTTGTTTCTGTTGAAATTTGGATTGAATTTGATTTGTATTGCTTCCGTTGTGAAAGAGTATTTGAAGTTTCAATTGATTCCAAATATTTTCAGAAATTATATTAATTTTAGTGAATTGTTAACATTGAAATTGGGGGTTATTGCTGTCATTATTGTTGTTGCAAAGCTGTTCATGATGTTTTCGTTGTTGATGTTGATGCTAGTTTAGAGTGTTGTATTATGGTTGTTAATTTTAAGGTTCATTAATACCTATTTTTCATTGTCATTTTCCTTCTTCTTTTTTGCCCTTGCCACATCAATTTCTGTATTTTTTGAGTTTTCTATTCGGAAGGGTGCTTAGGGGCTTGTTTATGGTCTATTTATGGATATCATAGTTGTTAATTATTGCTTGTTTTATGGCTATTATGGGGTGGAGTAACTACCATATGGTTGCTGACTTGTTATTGTTTTCAAGGGGTTCTTTTGTGCTGGTGTTTGGCCTCTGTTTTTTTTTTTTTTTTTGGCCAATAATGGGGGCCATTAAGGTTGTTTTGATTGGTAATTGCAGGCTGCTTGTGAGCCGCAAGTGCATATTGTTATGAGAGAGAGTTATCTTTAATAATGCATAGTTGATCTCACATCTATTATGTTTGGTATTGATTTCACATGCATGCAAGAAAGAAATTGATTCATGTTTAGAAGTTTTTGCTTTATGACATGCATGCATGCATACTTTGGCTATACATGCATTTCATTTTGTGTGACTGATAAGTAATGTTCAGTTAATGCTACAAGGCTTTCAGTACTTCATACTTGATTTGTATAATGTTTTAGTTTCTTACTCGGTTGTAATTTTCTTTTAATATCTTTGTAACTTACCAGACTATATGTACATTTATTATTTAGTTTTTATAACTTGTTCATAGGAGATAGAGGACCATTTTACACAGGTTACTAGCTTCAATTTTATGTCTTGTTCATAGGAGAAAGCTTACGACCAATTTTTCCTTTGTGGCTCTTTGTATTAAGAACTCTAACATGATAGAAGTGCATTTATTGGGTGGAATTTTATAGTATATTGCTCGGTTAAATTAGTAACTGTTTGTTTTATTTTATCAAGGGATTGAAAAGTTGTTTCCTTTCACTCTGTTTGTTGTTTTTTTTTTTTTTTTTTTTTTTTTTTTTTCTNACTTTTTTTTTGCCTGAATGATAGAGCCACTTCATCTATTGCCTTTTAGTTACAATTTTCTGCTAATGTTTATGATGGTTGACTTAGTGTAGACCAACTATATGTTCTCTCTGCGTGCTACCTCCAAGGGTGTGTTTTCACTTTTGAAAACCTGTATACTTGGTGAGAAGCTTTATACACCTCCAAGGGTGTGTTTTCACTCTGCTCCAATTTCTCACTTATGATTTTTATGTTAGTAAGTAAAATGGCTATGTTATCAGACCTTGATGAATGCAATATTTGTAGCTTTGTTTCTATATCATTTTTACACTTTTTTAAGCTTGTGTGCTTACTACTTAGTTGGTCTTCCAGTTTCCCACTCATACTTATTGTGTGCGTAGCTTGTATAGTTGTCAATAAATACTCCAAACTAGATTACACATAGGATCTTTATTTGATGAAACTAATAGTTGGCATGTGAGTCGACATTTCCTTGTTTTATTTGTTGTTTCAACAAGATACTAAGGTTATTATATATCTTAGTTAGTTGGGTAATGTTGAGTTTGGAATAAATAATAGAGGATCTAAATGTTTGCTCAAGAGAAATTGTATTGCCTTTGCGTGATATACATATGGTAGCTTATGTCCATTTGTATACATTATACCCACCTTAAATTCATGAATATCAAATCTAGAAATGAGAATGTGAGATGGGAGTGACACCACTATCAGGTGATATTGTCTCTAGCAATATATTGTCTCTCAAATGTCGTCTCTAGCTAGCCAAGTAGCCATTCACATGTATTGTGTTTTGCAAAACTTATCAACAATATTAGTAGTATTTATAGAATTCAGTGAAAAGACAAAATTATGAAATTACAAAAAATCATGTCATTTTTTTTTTTTTTTTATATAAAGAAGAATATACAAAGTAATAATTTTAGTTATTGTACAATATAGTAAATTTAAACACATGACATACAACTACTTTAGTAAAATACTACGTATTATAATGACATTAGGGGCAAAAACTAAAATATATCAATATCATCTCTCAAAAATTGTCGCTAGTTACTTGTTCATAAGCCTTGTACTCTACAAATCTTACGTCATTTGTTTATTATGAAAAATAAAAATATAAAAAAATAATTATTGCATTATTTTTTATGTAAAAGTATACATAGTTAAAAAAACAAAATCAAACTATGCTTTTGAGATTTTGATAAAGATATTTTTAGTATAAATTATAATATGAATAAATTTACTATGTTTTAGTATAGTATAATATCAAATATTTAAGTTTTTTTAATCTAATATATAAAATATTAAAACACAATCCAATGAGAGAGTGACAAATGTCAGCCTCTCATCAAGTCACTAGTGTTTTAGTATAAATAATTAACTAGTTTAATGCCCATGCGACGCACGACTTAAAAATTTAAGATTAAATTAACAGTAAAATTATGATAAATAAGTTTTATAGCTTAATAGTTAAAGCAACACATTTATGTGGTATTAAAAAAATGAATATCTACTAAAATCATCAAAATCTCATGCAATAGTATCCAAGTTTGAAATAATGATATCTAGTGCAATAGGTTAATATTTGAAATATCAAAATCCTATGCAATAGTGGCTGATATTTCGTGCAATAATAGTACACTATAAATATCCAAATCTGGCATAATGGTAATGAAATTGAACTATTGAGGTCCCGTGCAGTAGTTGTAAGTTTTGACAAAATTGACACGAAACTATTTTACTAAAATAATCTAAGATATTAATATCAATAAAGAAAACCAAATCATGAATTACTTTTTTTTATTTATTATTTTTGTATATATTTTTTTTAATTTTGCACAGGACACCAAAAATAATTAAATTAACAAAATCATCAAAACCGCATGCAATAATTGCCAACTTTAAGATATTGAGATCCCATTCAATAGTTTTATATTTGAACTTTTAAAATCTTGTGCAATAGTAGCAAACTTTAATGTATTGATATCATATGCAATATAACTCCACTTAAAATATTGAGATCCTGTATAATGGTAATAAAATTGAATTATTGAGCTCTTGTTTAATAAATTTAGACAAAATTGATATGAAACTATTTTACAAAAATAATCTAGACAATAATTACCAATAAAAAAAATAAAATCATGAATACTTGTTTGTTAATTTTGCATGGGATACCAAAAATAATTAAATTAACAAATTTATTAAAAAATAATAATTTGCACTTTATTATAATGGAACCTTATTTAAAAACTAATAATTGATCAAATTAATAATTATTTATTTTGTTCCTTATTATTAAAATTAATAATTTTATTCCTTTTAGTATAGTATATTGATTTTATTTATTATAATCGAACCTTATTTATATGTCCACCACTTGTAAAATCTTTATTTATTTAATTGATCAAGATTTTCTCTCCAATGTCATCTCGAGGAATGTCTGATGACCTTATTATAACTACAAAAATCAGGCCACTTATATTTTTAAAAATGTTTTTCCTTAAAAAGAGTATAATGAGTAATAGTATTACGTACTGTTAGAATATACTTATTTTGTATATATTTAGTTTCCTTTGTTATGCCTAATGAATATTTTGAAATCTTATGATTATAGTTAGTAAATCCCTTAATATCAGTAAGTTTGACTATAAGGCTCCTTGATTATAGCCTTATGTTAAGCAAAGATATGGGAAGATATGTGAGGATGGTTTGTATATATTGTGAGCACAGCAAATGGTAAAGATCAAGGAATTATCTTCTTTCATGGTATCACGAGATTAAGGTTATCTATCCTTTCTCGCTTCCGCACCTTCTTCTTCTTCCTCCATCCTTCTTTCTCCTCTATACTGTTCTCCTTCCCGTCGTTATGAGCGACACAAAATCCTCTTTTCATCCGGCTCTTGCTGTGTCTAACATCAAGACCCATTTCCCAGTTACCCTTGCACTTACGAACGTCCAATATGCGACTTGGGTTGAATTGTTCAAGGTCCATTGCCGCTCCGTCAAGGTTATTCATCACATCCTTCCTCCTAAACCAACAACAAGTACGGACACGGCGAAAACCTCTGATGAACAAGCACTATGGGACACTTTGGACGCCACTGTCGTTCAATGGATTTATTCCACCATCACCAATGATCTCCTCAACACGATCATTGAACCTGATGCTCCAGCTGTGACATTATGGAACCGATTACGTGACTTATTTGAGGACAATGCACCTTCTCGGGCTATTGCTCTCGATGAGGAGTTCTCTACGACTTATTTGAAGGACTTCTCCTCGGTTTCAGATTACTGTTAACACCTTAAGAGCCTCATTGATCAACTCAAAAATGTTGGTGCTCCAGTCTCGGATCACCGCCTTGTTCTTCGCTTGGTCGCTGGTCTCACTCCTGCCTTCAAGAATGTGGGCTCTGTTATTCGACACTCCAAGGTTCTTCCTACTTTCCATGAAGCCCGTTCTATGTTGACATTGGAAGAAACCAGCCTGAAGCAAGCAGCTGCCGCCGAGGGTGATGAAGCCTTTGTGGTTGCAGACGAGCCTCTTGCTGAGCTTCGTCCTCCTAAGCACAACAACAATAACCACAAACACCGAAACTGCAACAACAACAAAAATCGCAACCGAAACAAGCAGTTCGGTGGCAGTCAAACTTGGGCTGGCGGTCAACAGGGTGGCGGTGGTCGTCGTGGTGGCGGTCAGAACAATGGTTCCCCAGTGCAGCAGCATCCCTGGCAGTCTTGGCCTTACTGGTTTCCTTACTCTTCTATGTACAACTATGCCGTACCTCCATGTCCATATCCAACATATCCGTGGGCTCGGAACACTGGGCCAAACTCACAACCTGGTCTGTTGGGTCCACGTCCAATGCAACAATCCAAGCAGCAGCAAGCCCGGCAAAAGAATTGGCAACCTCAATCTTTTGCTACACAAGGGGTACCGACGGATATTGAAGCTGCTATGCACACTATGTCTCTTGCTCAACCCGACCCTAATTGGTTTATGGATACTGGAGCTACCTCTCATATGACCGCATCGCAAGGTAATCTCTCGTCTTATTTAAATTTGAGCACTAATAAAGGCATTACTGTTGCTGGTGGACAAACAATTCCAATTCATGGTTATGGTCAAACTTCTCTCCCTCATCCCTATCCTCCATTGCTTTTAAATAATGTTTTACATGCACCTCAACTCATTAAAAATCTAGTTTCCGTAAGAAAATTTACTACTGATAATCAAGTGTCTGTAGTATTTGATCCTTTTGGATTCTCTGTGCATGATTTACAGACGGGGACGAGACTAATGCGATGTGATAGTTCGGGTGATCTTTACCCTTTGACAACGAGTCCACACTCTAAATCATCTTCCTACGCCCTTTTATCTTCCACTCTTTCGCATGATCGTTTGGGTCACCCCGGCGTTTCTGTTTTGGATTGTCTTCGGAAAAATAAAATGATTGCTTGTACTAGTCATTCTAGTTCTTCCGTTTGTCAATCATGTGTACTTGGAAAACATATTCGATTGCCTTTTGTTGATTCTCATTCTGTTACTGTTATGCCTTTTGACATTATTCATAGCGATCTATGGACTTCTCCCATCTTAAGTTCTTCGGGACATAGATATTATGTGCTTTTTTTGGATAATTATTCTAAATATTTGTGGACTTTTCCTATTACTACAAAATCACAAGTATTTTCTATATTTTCCAATTTTCATGCTCATATACGAACCAAATTTGAACGTGATATTAAAAATATCCAATGTGATAACGGAAGGGAGTATAATAATAAGCATTTTTGGGAATTTTGCAAATCTAATGGCATTTCTTTTCGTTTCTCATGCCCGTCTACTTCCTCCCAAAATGGAAAGGTAGAACGGAAAATTCGCTCTATTAATAATGTCATTAGGACTCTTCTCCATCATGCTTCCATGCCACCTATTTTTTGGCATCATGCATTACAAATGGCAACATACTTACTCAATATTCTTCCAAGTCAATTATTAGCCAATGAGTCTCCTCTCAAAATTCTTTATAGACGAGATCCCTCGTATTCTCACATTCGAGTTTTTGGGTGCTTGTGTTTTCCTCTTGTTCCTTCCACTCACATAAACAAGCTTCAAGCACGGTCCACTCCATGTGTTTTCTTAGGTTACCCATCTAACCACCGTGGCTATAAGTGTTTAGATTTGTCAAGCAATAAAATCTTTATTAGTCGTCATGTTATTTTTGATGAAACTCAATTTCCATTTGCAAAAATACATGAGCCACAAAGTTCTGATTATGATTTCTTGGATGATGGTTTGTCACCCTATACCATTCATCATTTACATCAAATGGCCCAAACACATACACCACAAATTCAACCAAACACAAATTTTGATGAAGCCCACTCTCCTCAAGCCCATTCTCCTCCTCCTTCTCCGGTCCAGCCATCACCCCTTGGCCCACGTTCAGCTCAACCCGGACCAGGCCCAGCTACACCTCCTCTCATCAGCTCCTCTCCTCACTTCTCTTTGGGCCAACAAACCAACGGCCCAACTGCCCCTCATTCCACTCCTATACATCAACATCACAATAATTCATCTCCCACTCCTCCTCTTCAGGCCCAACGTCCAGTAACAAGGAGTCAGCATGGTATTCATAAGCCCAATCTAAAATATTCCTCACATAATGCTTATACTACCACAGTGACAAAATCACCAATTCCTCGTACTCCTGTTGCAGCCCTTCGTGACCCGAAGTGGAAATTAGCAATGGATGATGAATTTAATGCTCTTATTAAAAATAAGACGTGGGATTTAGTGCCACGTCCACCTGATGTTAATATTATTCGGTCACTGTGGATTTTTACTCATAAAGAAAAATCTGATGGTTCTTTTGAGAGGCATAAAGCCCGTCTTGTAGGTGATGGTAAGACTCAACAGGTTAGCATTGATTGTGGAGAAACTTTCAGCCCGGTGGTAAAACCTGCGACCATTCGCACGGTTCTTAGCCTTTCTCTGTCCAAAAATTGGAGGATTCATCAGTTGGATGTCAAGAATGCATTTCTCCATGGTGATTTAAAAGAAACAGTCTACATGTATCAACCAATGGGATTTAAGGATCCTGTGCGTCCGGATTATGTTTGTTTACTTCGGAAGTCTTTGTATGGGCTTAAGCAAGCTCCTCGTGCATGGTACAAGAGGTTTGCCGATTTTGCTTCCCACATTGGTTTCACCAATAGTAAATCTGATCCTTCTTTATTTATCTATAAGAAAGGATCTCATATGGCTTATCTCTTGTTGTATGTTGATGATATTATCTTGACTGCTTCTTCTGACACTTTATTGCAATCCATCATGGACAGTCTTAGCTTTGAGTTTGCTATGAAGGATTTGGGTCCGTTGAACTATTTTCTAGGCATTCGTGTGTCACGTCACAACGGTGGGGTATTTCTATCCCAACGTAAGTATGCTGAGGAAATTATCGAGCGTGCTGGTATGCTGTCTTGCAAGCCCACACTTACTCCAGTAGACACTAAACCCAAGGTCAGTGCTCAAACTGGTGTTAAGTATGAAGATCCATCCAAATATCACAGCTTAGCCGGGGCTCTGCAATATCTTACCTTCACACGCCCAGATATCTCTTATGCTGTTCAACAAATTTGTTTGCATATGCATGACCCACATAACCACCATATGTTTGCTCTGAAGCGGATTATTCGATATATTCAGGGGACGCTACATTTTGGCCTACATCTTTCTCCTTCCTCTATTACTGATCTTGTTGCATATACTGATGCTGATTGGGGCGGGTGTCCTGACAGTCGTCGTTCTACTTCTGGCTACTGTGTTTTCTTGGGTGACAATTTGCTCTCCTGGTCATCCAAACGGCAACCTACTTTGTCTCGTTCTAGTGCCGAGGCGGAGTACAGAGGGGTGGCCAATGTTGTTTCTGAGTCATGTTGGCTACGGAATCTCCTCTTAGAGCTACATTGTCCAGTTCGTAAAGCTACATTGGTATATTGTGACAACATTAGTGCTATTTATCTCTCTGGCAATCCCGTTCAGCACCAACGCACCAAACACATTGAAATGGATATTCATTTTGTCCGGGAAAAGGTGGCGCGTGGAGAGGTTCAGGTTCGACATGTGCCATCTCGATATCATATTGCAGATATTTTCACTAAAGGGTTGCCCCGCATTTTGTTTGACGATTTCCGAGGGAGTCTCAATGTCCGTGAACCTCCCGTTTCGACTGAGGGGGTGTGTTAGAATATACTTATTTTGTATATATTTAGTTTCCTTTGTTATGCCTAATGAATATTTTGAAATCTTATGATTATAGTTAGTAAATCCCTTAATATCAGTAAGTTTGACTATAAGGCTCCTTGATTATAGCCTTATGTTAAGCAAAGATATAGGAAGATACGTGAGGATGGTTTGTATATATTGTGAGCACAGCAAATGGTAAAGAACAAGGAAATATCTTCTTTCACGTACTATACATAATTTGAGATCAATGACATAAAATCAGTCTTCATTATTTTATATAATATAATAAATATGCAAAATAATAGTTTTACTTCGTACACTAATTCTCATGTAATTGTAAACAAAAAAAAATTTTATTTTAGATATTCAAAATCAAAATAGGATTAGAATAGGAAAGTAAATCAAATGATTCTAATATATAGTACTATATAATTAGATTTCATATATATTTTAAAATTTGATAAAAAATACTAAAACAAAGCCAATCAAAAAGTGACAAATATCAACTTCACATTAAGTGGCTATAGTATATTGATTTATTTCTTGATTGATGATTTATTGATTGATTGATATTGTTTCATGATAGAATAGATAAATTAATGTTAACTTTACAATCTACCACAATCTATTTTAATTAGAACTCAATCAAAGTTTGCATTGAGAATTTCATGTTGAGTAGAACCCAAAATAAATTAATTTTAGCGTTACACTGTACCACAATCCATTTCAACTAGAACTCCACCAAAGTTTGCATTGAGGATTTTATGTTGAGTAGAGCCCGAAACTAACATCATGAAGACCAAATAATATTACTCATATAATTAGGAACAAAAACTTATATCAGGCGATCTTACATAGTAAGACCACTAAATGGTTATATAAGAAAGAAAAAAAGTTAAAGAAATGTACTAATAGTTGATGTCTTATCGGTAAGACAGTCTTACCAACATTGGCGGATCCAGGATTTTCATCTTGGGGGTGCAAAATTTAACATTCGACAGTTCGATAAAAAATGTTCCAAAAATTCACAATATAGATTAATAGTTGAAGTGTTAGTTATATGATGATCATCGTCAAAGTCGAACAAATAAGACAACAATTGAATATATAGAGGGGTGCTAAATACTTTCGCTATATTATTGCATGAATTTATATTACAAAATCTAAAGATTGACTAGCCATTTAGATTTAACCAAACAAATGACAAATTCAACAACTATATTTCTATAAGGTAGGTGCTTTATTTTTCCAAAAAAATATGCTATGATATTTCTTTGTACTTATCTCTGGTACAAGAAAAAACCCATGCCAAAGAAGGGGGGAAAATTTTAAACAATAAAGAACCTATGTCAAAAGAGAAAAAATTAATTGATCAATAAAAAACCTATGTCAAAGTAGGGAAAAAAAGGAGGAAAAAATATAAACAATAAAGAACCGACCTATGTTAAAGAAGAGGAGAAAAAAATAAAGAGAAAAGGAATATTATGCATAGAGTAATGTTTGAACCTAGGATTAACACAATAACAAGAAGCTTTCACCTAGGAGATTGTGCAACTACCACTAGCCCAAGCTCTTATAAGTAATACTATTGTACCACTAAATGTATATATTCTATTTAATTTTTCACTAATTTATTTATTATTTTTTTCTCTGTTTTTTTTTTTCAACTTGGGGGTTCAGTAATGATTTTTCACTAAGTTGTTATAGGTCCGCCTCTGCTTACCAATGGTTTGTTAATAATTAAGTTAAATTATATCCCTAATAATCTATTAGAGTTTGGAGCAATACCAACCTCACATTTAATCGATTTTATGAAAGATAAATAAGAATTATGGAGAAACATTAAGACCCTATTCTCCTCGTCGCATTTTTACTTATTTTTCAGAAAGAAAATAAGTTCAGTTTAGCAAAATTAAGTTCACATCAGTAAAAATAAGTTCGGTAGAAATCCATTTTAATCTTTAATAAATTGTTAATATTAATAAAAAATAAGTGTAGTTCAGATAAATAAGTTCAGTTCAGTAAAAATTAGTTCAAATAAGTATAGTTCAGCAAAAATAAATTCAAGTTAGCAAAAATATAGTTGACAAGAACAAGGCCAACATAACAACCTAGGATCAAGATAATATTCTAAAAGATAAATAATTAACATAATTAACAAATAACTTAAAAGATATTATTTCCTAATACCGATCTGGAAAATATAACACATAGTATTATTTTCATATTGCATATCTTCCTAGCACCCACCTGCAAATCGTTACATGAGTAACACAAACGTGATGATTGGAGTCATACGATCAAAAAAAGTGAAAGCCCATACACAAGTTTGATGACAATCTTCAATTTTCCAATCATATGATGAATTTTTGCTCACTTAAATTTAGATGTAAGTCCCTTTTTTTTGGTATAAAATTTATGAAATTGGTCGCATCGAAATGAATATAATATGTTGACACAAGTAACAATAAAATGAGAGTGAGGGGTAGCTCTTGTGATTAAAGCTTCTCTCTCGGTTCTAGGAAATATTGTGATGGAATCTCACCCCGTCCTTGTTGCTCCTTAACACCAAAAAAAAAGTAACAAGAAATGAAAGGAGCTGACATTAACAAGCTAGCTAACGTTTACATGAAACTAAATACGTCTAGTTGATCCGATGAAGTAGCTTATAATTTTAGGTACTTCATCCAACACCGCCGCTCATTGTGAAGTTCCAAATGATAACAGCTCAATTTAATTAATTTTTAGGATTAATTTCAAGTTAAGTTCATCCTTCAAACACGTCTAACAAAGCATATATTTTACTTATTATTATTGAAGTTGAATGAAATTCATTATTAAATTGTGAAATTATGTAGAATAGCTAAGGTATATGTCAATTTGTGCTGGCACATTATCATCATCAAATAACAACATTGTTGCACACAGGTGAACAGTTTGTACCACATACTAACAAATTTTGAATAAATAAAGTAACGTAATTAAACAATAATATTGATTACAAAAAGAAGTACCTGTATATATTAATAATAGTTGGGTTGGTAAAAACCACTATAAATACAGAAAATGGAATGAGAACAGCATCACAAAAATCAATCAATAATCTAATACATCACGTTAGGGTGAAATTCGTTTGTTTATTTTGAAGTTAAGAAAAAAAATGAAGATTAACAATGTTATTAAGTTATCTTCCGCATTTGTTGTGGTAGCAGGTTAATATATTCTTTCTTTCTCACTCATAAAATTATTGACCTATGTTATTATTTTTTGTTTTTAATAGTATTATGTTATTGTCTTAAATTAGTTACTATTAAATAATTCCCAAACAAATTCTCGGTTAAAAAAATAGTACAAACCACTCTTGCATAAATCAAAACTTAATCTTGTTTAAATAATGCAATATTCGAAAATAACAATTTATTAGTTAATAAAAAATATTTTTTATGGAGTAGTTATGTAACTGATAAATAACTTTAAATTTTTATTTTCAAATTACATTTTTTTAACTTATATTATGATCCATCTGTATACATTAATTTTTAACTTATTTATTTATTTATTTATTTATTTATTTATTTATTTATTTATTTATTTATTTATTTATTTATTTATTTATTTATTTATTTATTTATTTATTTATTTATTTATTTATTTATTTATTTATTTATTTATTTATTTATTTATTTATTTATTTATTTATTTATTTATTTATTTATTTATTTATTTATTTATTTATTTATTTATTTATTTATTTATTTATTTATTTATTTATTTATTTATTTATTTATTTATTTATTTATGAGACCATTAATAATTGAGGAATCAGAGGAAAAAATAGTTGATAACGTAGTTGGTGCTTTAGTAGTACATAATAGTTATTGATTAATTAAGGAAAGGAAAGAAAAGGATTATGCGCATGTAACTAGAAGTCATATATAAATATATCGTGCAACATATTCCATAAATTGAAGTATTTTATTGCTTATATGTATATATATTCTGTTGACCTTGTCTGTTTTTTTTTTTTTTTTTTTTTTTTTTTTTTTNTAGTGTTGCTCCAAGTCTCCGTTATGAATGTAGAAGCACAGTGTGGGAAGTATGACGAATTGTGTGTCACTGATCCAAAAGATTCATGTTGTTCTGGACTTCAATGCCTTGAAGTTTCACCTGATGTTTTCAAATGTAAAGATGAAACTTGCGAGGAGCATTATGGACATGAATGTTATCCCAACCTTTTCGATTGTTGTCCCGATTCCGGTTTGACATGCTACGAAGTTACACCTGATTATTACGAATGCAAAGATCAAGATTGTGAAGACCATGCAGGCCATGAGTGCTATCCCAACCTTTTCGAGTGTTGTCCCAATACCGGTTTGACTTGCGTTAAAACTTCACCAACTAGCGGCTACACTTGTGAGTCATAGCGCATCCTATTGAAACATGGTCTTTCAATCAACTCATCACCAAGGCATGGTCATGGAAGTCATTGACCTCTTTTGTTCTTGTTATCTTTAATTAATGTCCCTTAAACTTTATTTTGAGTTTGTATTGGTGTGCTAAGTTATCTTTGTTACCTGTTGATTCTACAATGGTATGTTCAATAAATAATGATTTGAAAACATCAGCTGAAAGAAAGTGGTGATTATGATTTTATATGCATATAATCTAGTCCCTTCGTTTCTTTCGACTGTGAAGATCACCATGGACATGAATATGCAACCAACGTTTTCGATTGTAGTTCCAATTCTAGTTTGACGTGTTATGAAATTACGTATACCTATTTTTTTTCAAATGCAAAATAAAGGTGTTGAAAAGCATGAATGTTATCCAGGCATTTGCAAGCGTTATCGTGGCTTAGGTCTTGGTATTAATTCATCTACTGGTGATAACTACAAATGCCAACTTGTTTAATTCGTGAGTCCTTGTTTAATTTGCGAGTCCTTAGATATTTCGTCTTTCAAATCAACAAGACGTGATCATGGAAATCATTGTCTTCTTATGCTCCTTATGTTTCTCGGTCCTTTGATTTTCTTTTTATGCCTTTCATTGTGTTTTCATTAGTGTTTTCAATGAATGAAATGTAAATTAAGTAGCTTCATAAAACCAAATAGTAATGTTAACATCTTCATATATAGTTAAACCACCTAAGAAATGTGAATAGCCTATGTCGTTTTCTTTTATCATTTACTTCATCTTTCCTGAAAGATTATGCCAAACACTAATCTCGGGGTAAAATTTGGATGGTATTAAAATATTAGATAGTGGGTTAAAAAGAAAATTAGATTAGAGAGGAAAAGAACCAATGAAAGCGTGATTGGTTAGTGAGATAATTGGCCCCACATAGTGGTTTTCACCTGTAATAAAAATTAAATAACATGCCTAAAAATCAACAAGACATGATTAGAGTATAGCATAGATTACCGAGGGAGTTTTAAGAAGACATACAAGGGGTGGCGTGGCCATGCTTGTTAATTTGTAGTTTATTTTATTTCCTTGTTTTTCTTAGATCTTGTTCCTCTTTTGCATAAAAGAAAAAAAAAAGAAAAAATAATACGGTTAAAGTAACATGAACTTAAAAAAAAACGTTCAAATAGGAAAAGTGACTGTACTTCAAGAAATAGAGGGATTACATCGTAGTCGTTATCCCCTTTTGTGGCGTTATGGTATATTCGATTCTAAGGAAGACAAATAAGCACTAAATGTCATACCTAAAATAGAAATAAGATAACAATCTTTTTTTCTTGAAAGTAAAAATAATTCATTAATAATAAGTCATACGACATCTATAAAAACATCTGATTCTAAAGAGTACATGATAAATTAAATCAATTATATTTTCCTTCATTAAAACTACTGTCATTGAGTAGATCTTACACTATGGAGCATCTCTCACTTACAACACTGAAATATACAACTTTTCTAGCAAGACAATCTAACAATATATTATAGCCATGCATGAGGATGATCTTCATCTGATCTACTTAGGAGAAGGTTTTTAGCTTAAAATCAAATAAAAACCCTCCGATGTTGCATAAGGAAAGGGTATTGACACAAGGACCTTCATTTTAACCTAAATTAGCTAACTAAGGATCTAAGGTTGTTTTTTTTTTTGGAAATTTTGGGAAATCAAACTAAAGCTACCAATTACGAAAGTAATTAATCAAATTTACTAAACATGTAAAGGTTCGATAAATTAAGGTCTAAAATCTATGATTTCGGGTATATGACCCTATTTTAGGGATTTAAATGGTGACTCTTAATAAGTAATTCCACTAATCAGGGAATGAGAATCCTTAACTATGATGCCTAGACCTTCTCTCGGAATACTCTAGACTTGGAGGTTTGAAACAATAGTGGTTTCATCAACTTCACAAACCCCACCTAAGGAGCAAAGGGGTACTTATGCCCATTCCAAGGTTTAACAATCAATCTCTTGATAATGTTTTCACCCATGACAATGTGTAAGAGAAATGATACACAAATAACTCACGGACAAAGCTTTGAAAACCAAAACTACCAAGATGTCAACTTGACCAAGGTCAACTTTCTATTCTCTTCATATCAAAGTCAACAAACCCTAATATTAAATTATTCATCAACAACTACCAAACCTTCAAATTTCATCATTAACCATCCATAGATTTTAGAAGAAGATTACTCACAATTTATGGAAAAATTACAATAAACATTACAACAAATCTAAAGGATGAAACAAACATGATTTAAAATTTAATCTAAAGCAAGCAAGCAAGAAAAATAAATGCAAACAATACTATGCTATTAATAGAATAATTAAACACAAATGACAACCTCTTATTTAGTCGCTTGAGTTTTAGGCCTTGTTTTTTTAGACAGAAATTTCTGGCACTTCAGTTCACTTTAATTCAATACAGTTCAGTTTAGCTCTATTCAGCTCATTCAATACATTTCTGTTTAGTTCAGCTCCATTTTGTTCAGTTTAGCTCGTCTCCATTATAATTATCATTTTATTTAAATCCGCTTCAATTCAGTTCAGCTAACTTCAATTCAGTTCAATTTAGTTCTGCTCTTTTCAGTTCATTTCAATTCAGTTCAGCTATGTTTCAGTCCAAAAGAACGATGCCATAATATAATCAATAGAATAGATATATTAATTTTAACATTAAAGTGTACCACAATCTATTTTATCTAGAACTCCACTAAATTTTGCATTGAGAATTTCATATTGAGTAGAGCCTCAAACTAACATCAAGAAGACCAAATAATATTACTCAAGCCCTATTCTTTTGGACTGAAACTTGGTGAACAGAACTGAATTGAAGTGAGCTGAAATGAACTTAAATGGACTGAAATAAAGTAGTAATTATAATGGAGATGAGCTGAAATTAATTGAACTGCATGGCGCTGAACTAAACTGAAGTGCCAAAAATTTCAGTCCAAAAGTATAGGGCCTCATATAATTAAAAACAAAAAATTATATAAGACGGTCTTATTTTGTAACATCACTAAATAGTTATCCAAAAAAAAAAACCTATATGTAGTCAAGGAAAATGTACAAATAATTGATGTCTTACCGATGACTTGTTAATAATTAATTTAACTTACATCCATAAATATCTATCAAAATTTGAAGCAATAAAACAATCACATGAAATCGATCCTATGAAAAAAAATAATTGTAATTCATAAGTGCGTAATGATAAGAATTAGGGAGAAACACTAAGGCCCTATTCTTCTCGTCTTATTTTACTTTTTTATTAGCAAAATTAAGTTAAGTCTAGCTAAAATAGGTTAACATCAGTAAAAATAAATTTAGTTCAGGAAAAGTAAGTTTGTTTCAGCAAAAAATCAGTTTTAACACTTAATTAATTGTTAAAAATAACAATAAAATTAAGTTCTATTCAGTAGTTTAATTCAGAAAAAATAAGTTCAGATTAGTAAAAGTAAATTCACGAGGACAAGCCCAACATAACAACCTTGTAACAAGATAGTATTCTAAGAGATATATATTTAACATAATTAACAAGTAACATAAAATATATTATTTCCTTTTATTGATTTGGAAAATATATCACATATTATTATTTTTCAATTGCATATCTTCCTAAGACTCACCTGCAATAGTTACATGAGAAACATGACACGATGATTGGAGTCATATCGGAAAATATAAAGTGGAAGCCAATACACAACTTTGATGATGAATTCCAATTTTTCAATCATATGATTATTTTTTGCTCACTTAAATTTTGATATAAGACCATTTATTTTTCTTTAAATGAAATTTAAGAATGAAATGTACTGAAATGAATGTAATACGTTGAGACAAGAAACAATAAAATAAAATGGACAAAATTAAGTTTAACTGAACTAACATTAAGTAAATTGACCTCAAAATAATTTCAAAATAATAGGGCCTAAGAGTAACCAAACTAAGCTGTGTTTGGCAAAACAAGCTAGCTAATATTAAGATGAAACTGAATACGTAGAGTTGAACTGATAAGGTAGCTTATAACTTAGATTATGTTTAATTTTTTTTTTAATTTTTACTTATTTATTTATTTATTTTTGAGGTAAGTTATGTTTAAGTTTATTTGGCTTCCAAACATTTCTAACAATGTTTAGTTACTTATTATGTAAAACATCCCCTAAGAAAATGTGGAATCGTCAAAATATGTGTATAATATCTGCCGGCAAATTATCATCATCAAATAACAACATAATTGCACATAGGTGAACCGATAGTACCACATACTAACGAATTTAGAATGAATAAACTAAAGTAGAAATTAAACAATAATATTGATTAAAAGAAGTTGTATTGGTTTATAATAATAATAATAACAATAGTTGGGTTGGGAAAACTAGTATAAATACACAGAAATGGAATGAGAACAACATCACAAAAATCAATCAATAACCCAAAGTAATTCTACATCACATTAGAGTGAAATTCATTTGTTTATTTTGAAACTAAGAAAGAATAAATGGAGATGAAGAAAGTTATGAAGTTAACTTCCGCATTTGTTGTGGTAGCAGGTTATTATATTCTTCCTTTCTCGCTCATAAGACTAGAGAACAATGTTATTTATTTTGTAGTATTATGTTGTTGTCTCAAATTAGTAACTACTAGATAATTCCCGAGCAAATTCTCAGTTTAAAAAAAACTACAAAAAACTCTTGCATAAATCAAAACTTAATCTTGTTTGTTTGCAAGTGTTTGAAAGTAACGATTTATTTGTGAATAAAAAAAGATATTTTTTATGAAGTAGTTATGTACCAAATAATGAATTTTAAAATTTTCATTTCAAATTACATTTATTAACTTATATTATAATCCATCTGTATACATTAATCACATATATATACATATATAATACTTTCCTTTCCCTTCATTAATTAATTAAATACACGTGTTATTTTGTAAATATATATACACACACGTGCTATTTTGTTGACTTTTCTCGTTCTATTTATTGATTTAGTTTTTTTTTTTGAAGTATTGCTCCAAATCTTGGCTATGAAAGTAGAAGCACAGTGTGGGAAGTATGACGAATCATGTGTCACTGATCCACAAGATTCATGTTGTTCTGGACTTCAATGCCTTGAAGTTTCACCTAATGTTTACAAATGCAAAGATGAAACTTGCGAGGAGCACTACGGACATGAATGTTATCCCAACCTTTTCGATTGTTGTTCTGATTCTGGATTGACATGCTACGAAGTTACACCAGATTATTACGAATGCAAAGACCAAGATTGTGAAGACCATGCGGGACACGAATGCTATCCCGACCTTTTTGAGTGTTGTCCCAATTCTAGTTTGACTTGTGTTAAAACTTCACCAACTAGTGGTTACACTTGTGAGCCATAGTGCATCCTGTTGAACATGGTTTATTTATCAACTCTACAGTTGCAGTAAGGCGTGAAGAGGGAAGTTATTGCCCTCTTTCGTTGTTTTGATCTTTAATTACCTTTCCTTAATCTTTCATTTTGGTTTGTATTGGTGTGCTAAGTTATCTTTGATATTTTTTGATTTTATAACATCAGTTAAAACAAAGTGGTGATAATTTTTTTATATGCTTATTATCTACTCCATCCGTTTCAATTTATTTTCGATTGTGAAGATCAGTATGGATGTGAATATGAACCCAATGTTTTCGATTGTTTTCTCGATTCTGGTTTGACGTGTTATGAAATTACGTACACCTAATTTATTCAATTGAAAAGATAAAGATTGTAAAGAACATGATGTTATCGAGGCATTTACGAGCCTTATCCCAACTTAGGTTTTTGTTGTAATTTATTTGGTGGTGATGGCTACAAATGCCAGCTTGTTTAATTCGTGGTTCCTCACACATATCATCTTTCAATTCAATGATGCATGATCATGGAAAACATTGCCTTCTTATGCTCCTTATGTTTCTCGGTCCTTTGATTTTCTTTGATGCCATTCATTATGTTTTCAATAGAGTGTTCAATGAAAGAAATATACATTTAGTAGTTTCATAAAACTAGCTAGTATAGTTAACATGTTCTTGTATAATTACATAACCTAAGAATTGTGATGATACTATGTAATTTTCTTATATCATTTACTCTTATATCATTTACTTCCTCCGCTCCTCAGATATTATGCCAAACACTATTTTTGCGTAAAATTTGGATGATATTAAACTAGTAGGTAGTGGGTTAAAATGAAAATTAGATTGAAGAGAGAAAGAATAAATCAAAGCATGATTGTTTAATTAGATAATTGGCCCCACATGGTGAGCTCCACATGCAATAAAAATTATATAGCATGTCTAAAAAATAGAATAAAGTAAAAGTAAAATGAACTTTAAAAAAACATCCAAAAGGGAAAAGTGGCATGCACTTCAAGGAATAGATGGATTTCATCTTAATCGTTGCCCCCCTTATTTCTTAGCGTAACGGTATATTCAATTTTAAAGACTACAAATAAGCACTAAATGTAATACCTAAAATGGAAATAAAATAATAACTTTCTTTATATTTTGAAAGTAAAAATAATTTACTAATAATAAGTCATACGACATCTACAAAAACATTTGATTCTAACAAAAACATGATAAATTGAATCAAATAAAATTTTCTTCATTAAAACTACTGCATCGAGTAGATATTGCATTGTGGAGCACCTCCCGCTTACATCGCTGAAATATACAACTTTCCTAGAGAGACAATCTAACAATGTATTTTAGCCATGCACGAGGATGGTCTGCATCTGATCTATAGATGAGAAGGAATTGGCCTAAAATCATATAGAAACCCTCTGATGTAGCATAAGGAAGGGATATCAACACAATGAGCTTCGTTTCAACCTAAATTACCTACCTAAGGATCTAAGGGTGTTTTGTTAAGAATTTTCGAAAATCAAACTTATGCTACCAAATACGAAGGTAATTAATTAAATTAACTAAACATGTTAAGGTTTGGTAAAGTAAGGCCTTGAATATATGACTTCGAGTATATGGCCATATTTGGGGATTTTAGTGATGAATCTTTACAAGTAATTTGACTACTCAGGGAATGATAATCCCTAACTATAATGCCTACTTGGAGTGATCTTAACCTAGAGGTTTGGTTTAACAATGGAAACTCCTCTCGAAGTGATTCCATCGACTTCACAAACCCCACCTAAGGAGAAAAGGGGTACTTATGCTCATTTCAAGGCCTAACACAATCTCTTGATGATGTTTTCACCCATGACAATGAGCAAGAGAAATGATATACAAATAACTCATGGACAAAGCATTGAAAACCAAAAATACCAAGATGTCAACTTGATCGAGGTCAAACTTTCTATCCTCTTGATACCAAAGTCAAAAAACCCTAATATTAAAACATTCATCAACAACCACCAAAACCCCCAAATTTTATCATTAACCCTCTGTAGTTTCTAGAAAGACATTACTCACAATTCATGGAATATTAAACAATAAACATTACAACAAATCTGAAGGATGAAACAAGCATGGTTCTAAATTTAATCTAAAGCAAGCAAGCAAGGAAAATAAATGCAAAAAATACCATCCTATTAATAGAATAATTAAGCACAAAAGACAGCCTCTTATCGAGTCGCTTAAGTTTTTTGCCCTGTTCTTCTGGATTTAAATTTCTCGAATTTCTATTTAGTTCAGTCCAACTCTATTTAGTTAAGTTCAATTCAATTTAGTTATGTTCAATTTAGCTCCATTCAGCTCAGTTTAGTCCTTCTCCAGTATAATTACTACTTATTTCAATCCGCTTTAATTCAGTTCTTCTCAGTTCAGTTCAGTTCAGTTCAGCTAAGTTTCAACCCAAAAGAACACGACCTTAGTATAAATAATAAAATAGATAGATTAATCATCATACAATATATTAAAAGGCGTTTTGGACAACACCGATGCGCCTCGTAAGTCCCCCCCCCTCCCCCACACACATTCACTTGCATTGTGCCACATAGCAAACTCTCGCCAACATAGCGCCACATAGAAAAACTCTCTTCAACTTTGCGCCACGTATGACTAATTGATACGATATATTTAAAAATTACGAATAAAAGCAACATGTAGCCATTAAGAATTGAACTCGTATCCTTTCAAATGAAATATAAATACACAACCATCAATTCATTTTGTTTTTGTTGATCAATTGTTCACAATAAAATATAATAAAGTGCTATAATTACATGAGTACATGTAGCTAAAAGTACATGCACAAATATGTACATCTCTAAGAGGTGATAAGATACTATTGCTAACACATTCCTTTATCTCAAGTGCCTGATAGTTGTTATTTTAATCCAAAAAAAGTGAATGTTATTATTATTATTATTATTATTATTATTATTTTAATAACAAGTTTTTCATGGAAACTTAATCTTGATCAATTTTACATGAGCCACTTAATTACAAAAAGATAATGAAATAAATTATAAAAATTTATGAATAATAACATATTACCTCCGTCTTTTTTTTTACTTGCTAAATTATCTTTTCGCATTTCCTAATAAACAAATTTTAAAATTATTATCCCGAGTTATATATTTCAATAAACTATAAAAAGTATATATTTGGAAAGTTTACATCGAACGAATCAAACAAGATCCCATATGACTATATATATTTTTTTTACGTATAAAACACCAAAATGAGTCATAGTTATACTATGACTTATGTCGAAAACCTTGATATAGCAAGTAAAAAGCTACAAAGCGAGCATTTGGTATTTTCAAATCTACCCGGGGCATTGCCCGGGTTAAATTACTAGTTTTAACAATAAAGTGTACCACAATCTATTTTAACTAGAACTCCACCATAGTTTGCTTTGAGAATTTCACGTTGAGTAGAGCCCGAAACAAACATCATTAAGAACAAATATTATTAACTCAGGCCCTGTTCTTTTTGCACTGAAATGTAGCTGAAGATAACTGAATTGATATTGACTGAACTGGAGCCAAATTGAACTGGAGTTGATTGAAATAAAGTATTAATTATAATAGAGATGAGATGAATTGATTGAAATGAACTGAATGTTGTTGCACTGAACTGTATTGAACTGAGCTGAAGTGCCAAAAGTTTTAATCCAAAAGAATAGGGCTTCATATAATTAAAAAAAAAACTTACGCATGACGGTCTTATTTGGTAAGACCACTGAATTGTTATACCCAAAAAAATCCTATAGTCTACAGATAATTGATGTCTTACCAATGACTTGTTAATAATTAATTCGACTGACATCCATAATAATCTATCAAAGATTGAAGCACTAAAACCATCACAGGAAATCGATCCTATGAAAGATAAATAAATGTAATTTGTAAGTGCATAGTAATAAAAATTAGGGAGAAACACTAAGGTCCTATTCTTCTAGTCTTATATTTAATTTTTATAAAAAAAAAATAAGTTCAGTTTAGCTAAAATAAGTTCACATCAATAAAAATAAATTTAGTTCATTAAAAATAAATTTGATTCAGCAAATATTAGTTTCAATATTTAATAAATTGTTAGTCATAATAGTAAAATTAAGTTCAATTCAGTAAAAATAAGTTTAGTTCAACAAAAATTAGTTTAGATCAACAAAAGTAAATTGACGAGGACAAGACCAACATAATAAACTAGGATCAAGATAATATTCTAAGTGATAAATAATTATCATACGTAACAAGTAACTTAAAAGATATTATTTCCTATTATCGATTTGGAAAACCTATCACACAATATTATTTTCAATCGCATATCTTCCTAATACTGACTTGCAAATAGTTACATGAGTAACATGAATGTGACGATTGGTGTCATGTGGAAAAAAAAATGTAGAAGCCAATACACAACTTTGATGATGATCTTCAAGTTTTCAATCACAAGATTATTTTTTGCTCACTTAATTTTAGATATAACATCACTTATTTTTGGATGAAATTTATGGAATGAAATGCACTGAAATGAAATACTATGCTACAAAAGAAACAATAAAATTCAATGGACTACACTAAGTTTAAGTGAACAAGCATTAACTAAGCTGACTTCAAAATAAGTTAAAAATAATAGGGCCTAAGAGTCACCTAAATAGGCTATGTTTGGCAAAACAAGCTACCTAACATTAAAATGAAACTAAATACGTAGAGTTGAACTGATAACGTGGCTTATAATTTTAGGTTTTTCATGAAGCATTTCTTATTGCGATGTTCCATTTGATCAATTTCTAGACTTAAATTATGTTTATTTTTCTTTTTATTTTTATATATTTATGTATTGATTTTTATTATTTTTTAGGTAAGTTGTGTTCAAGTTTACCTTGGCTTCCAATCACTTCTAACCAAGTCTAGTTACTTATTATGTAAAACATCCCCTAAGAAAATGTAGAATCGGAAAAATATGTGTATAATATTTTCCAGCAAATAATCATCATCAAATAACAACATAGTTGCACATAGATGAACCGTTAGTACCACATACTAACGAATTTTGAATGAATAAACTAAAGTAGTAATTAAACAATGATATTGATTCCAAAAAGATCTATTTGTTTATAATAATAATAGTTGGTTTGGGAAAAACTAGTATAAATACCGAGAAATGTAATGAGAACAACATCACAAAAATCAGTCAATAACACAAAATAATTCTACATCACATTAGAGGGAAATTTGTTTGTTTATTTTGAAGCTAAGAAATAAAAAATGGAGATGAAGAATGTTATGAAGTTAACTTCCGCATTGGTTGTGGTAGCATGTTAATATATTCTTCCTTTCTCGCTTATGCTAGTCTCAAATTAATTACTACTACATAATTCCTGACAAAATTTTTGGTTAAAAAAAAAAAACTACAAAGCACTCTTGCATAAATCAAAACTTAATCTCCTTTGAATGCAATTATTCGAAAATAACAATTTATTTGTGAATAGAAAAAAGACATTTTTATGGAGTAGTTATGTACCAAATAATGAATTTCATAATTTTTATTTTCAAATTACATTTAACTTATATTATTACATACGTGTGTATATAATATATATATATATATATATATTTTACGAAACCTTTAAAAATTGTGGAGTGAGAGGAAAAAATAGTTGAACGAGTAGTTGGTGCTTGAGTAGTAAAAAATAGTTATTATTTAATAAAGAAAGGAAAGGAAAAGGCTATACATACATACACACATATATATATATTATATTTATATATATATATATATTCCGTTGACTTTGCTTTTTTTTTTTTCCTATTCATTGATTTATTTATATTATTTTTGAAGTCTTGCTCCAAATCTTGACTATGAAGGTTGAAGCAAAGAGTGGGAAGTATGACGAATCATGTGTCACTAGTCCACAAGATTCATGTTGTTCTGGACTACAATGCCTTGAAGTTTCACCTAATGTTTTCAAATGCAAAGATAAAGATTGTTAAGAACATGAATGTTATCTAGGCATTTACGAGCGTTATCCTTGCATAGGTCTTGGTTTTAATTCATTTGGTGGTGATGACTACAAATGCCAGCTTGTATATTTCGTGGTTTCTTACACATTTCGTCTTTCAACTCAACGAGGCATGATCATGGAAATCATTGCCTTCTTTTGCTCCTTATGTTTCTTGATTCTATGATTTTCTTTGATGCCTTTCATTGTTTTTTCAATAATGTGTTCAATGAATGAAATGTAAATGGGTTTTTCTCATGTGTACCCACGTGTTTTTTCATTTTCTAAGGTGTACCCACATTTTCGTGTTATTCTTAGGGACATCCACAAGTTTACAAAAATTAATCACTCATAGCCACATTGTTAACTCTCAGGTGACATTTCCGTTAAATTTAGTTGCTTCCTCACTCCTCTCCATCAACACCATAACACCACCCTAAATTACAGCTCCCCACCATCCCCATGCACTCGCACTAAAACCACTTTTAAAAACAAAGAAGCAAAAAACTAATGGCAACCTCATTACTTAAATGGTTTTTTTTTTCAATCTTTTTTTTTTTTGGGTGAGGAGAGAAAATTAATTATTGTTGATAGATGAGAAAATTAATTAAATGGATAGAGGGCTTAATTTGTTGGAAAAATTCATAAAAATAATCCCAACTATGGGCGTTCACCTAATAAAAGACCGAACTTTGATTAATCCAAAAATGGACCCAACTTTCATGCTCATTTTCCAATTTTAGACCCTCCTAAACTTTAACTTGCAAAACCAAGTAAATCCGGTTAATTATCCGGTTTTTTCTTAACATTTGGAGGTTTCGGGTGGAAGGGATGGTTGTGGTGGTGGTTTCAGGTGGTCCTGCTTAAGCAAAAACAGGATAATTAGCAAGATTTACTTGATTTTACAAGTTAAAATTTAAGAGGGTCCAAAATTGGAAAATGGGTATGAAAGTTGGGTCCATTTTTGGATTAATCAAAGTTCGGTCTTTTATTAGGTGAACGCCCATAGTTGGGATTATTTGTATGAATTTTTCCTAATTTGTTTTGAAAATCTTAAGTCTTGAATTGCAGTTTGAAGGTATTGTATTTGAAAGTTGGATATGGAGGAAGTAGCGAAACAAGATAATGATGTTGGAAACGAAGGAAGAAGATGAACTAACGGTTTTCTAACGGTGGATTTAACAAGTGGCTATAAGTGAATAATTTTTGTAAATTTGTGGGTATCCCTTGGAATTTTAGGCAAAGGTGGGTATACCTTAGAAAATGGAAAATCATGTGGGTACAAGTGAGAAAAACCCAATGTAAATTTATTAGCTGAACAGGTTATCGCGCACCTCTCAAAAATAACCGAACAACACTAACTAATATAGCTAGGCAAGTAGGGATCGAATCCTCAGGGAGGCTATTAAACTCTATTAATTCTAAAAAGCCTGAAGTGTGTAAGGGGCCTTGGTGGAAATTTCGGTAAATGATTGCTAAAACTAAGAAGACTAAAAATGAACTAAAGAAATGACGAGAAATTATTAATTAAACTCTATTAATGGAAACCTAGGGCTATCGGTTCACTATGATCAATGAACAAACTCAATTAACGCTCACTAATCAATTCATTGACATTCATTGAACTAGGGCTCACTAATTCTCTCAAACTTAGACTCCCTCAAAACTCCTTTACCGGTTCTCGCTCGCATATATTCGTTTTTGCCTATTATTCAGTGGTAAAATTGTGGTAATCTTACCTCTCGGCCTCGATTTCGACAATAACCTAACTTACAACTAAATCTGACCATAATTTAATTGCAATCAATAGAATTCAATAATAGGAATTCAATTAAAAGCCAAGAACTAATTAGAGAACATAAAGAAAATTCACATCATGATCATAGATCCCCTAACCCTAGAGAAAAAGACTACTCACACATAATTAAGGGAACAAAAAACAAATCAAAATTAAATAACATGAGCATGAACAAATAACTAATTAAAACTAGAATTGAAACTAAATCAATTACTAATAAAACTAAATTAAGAATCAAAATAGCAAAACTAATTAATCTAAACTAAAAACTACGAAACTATAGAGATTCATGAAATTAAAGGAATTGAAAAGCATAAGGAAAGAAATAACCAAAATAATGATGAAATTGCATTAATTGAAAGCTTGAATTGTTGAACAAAGTGATCAATACTAAAATTCTAGAGAGAATAATGGATTTTGGATTCCTAGGCCTAAGAATATCATAAAAACTAGTTAGGGTCGTGCACCCTTTACATAGAGTATAAATAGGAATTAGGTTTTATTAAAATAAAACCCACGAGCAAAAACCACGCGGAAAGATCGAATGGAGCAAAATCTATGCGACCTGCGCCCGCATAGGTCAAAACTTGCTTGTTCCCTGCGCCCGCAGGTCATCTGGTTTGGCCTGTGTGAATTCTCTGATCTATGTTGCGGGCGCATAGATCAAAAGGGAACTAAAGGCTGCGCCCACATCTTGCTTATGCGACTTTGCTCGATTCTTTGAATCTCGTTTGTAGCTTCTCGTAACTTGGCACGCATCCCGAGGCAAGTGCATTTTGTTTCAATTTAGCTTCCAATGACCTCATAACTCTCTATTACGCTCCTATAGCCTATAAAACAAAACCGAAAACCACGCATAATAACCGAAAGAGTATAAAATAACCGAAAAAGGTTCTAAAAATCACTAAAGACGCTAAAACCGATCCAAAACATAACTTAACATCGAAAGACGATATTTAATCAAAAGAAAGCCACAAATTTAACTATTTAGCACAAGAATAACCCGAAAATGAGGGAAAAACCCAACATAAAACACGTATATCAAATTCCCCCAAACCGAACCTTTGGTCGTCCCGAGCAAAACACAACGAAATTGACTACAACCCATAAAAACAGAATAAGCATCATAACTCAAGAGAACATTCGAAGACACATGGATCAAAGCCGGCCAATTAAGCATCCAATTACCGTCCTTCCTAAATACGGGTCAAATAAATCCAACCAAGCAAGTTTAATGAATTGATGACTAGAGTAGCTCACGGGTTGTCACTCGACACAATTAATGATGAGCTTATAACAATGAAGTTCTAACCCTCACCTCCCAACCAAATATGAAATGCAATGCAAAATGTGTTTAAATGCAATTTTAAGAACCCGAAACCCACATCTCACACCTCATGCAAGTGTTTAAGGGTATCCACTCATCCTAAATGTCGACTCGGAATGTAGATAATACTCTACGACCTTGACAAAGGATTCACTTCACAATAACCATAGCATGTGCACAAAGATCAAAAAGGACTTTTATAAGCTTGTAACGTGGCTAGGGTGATGGGTAGGATAAAAATTTGGGATAATGTGTTGGAATGCGGGGTATACACATATAAAATCAAGGAAAATCATCAACATCCTCCAACATCCAATTTAACCAAATCAAACCAAACTTTTCTTTATTTTTCACATCATTACCATAAATCTCATAATTCAATCATCAACCACTACTTCACAAACTTTAAAATTCTTTCTTTTTATTTCATCTCTTTTTTTTAACTTTATTATGCTTTCATAAAATTCTCTCTTTTTCACTTTATTTTTCATGCGTAATAGATCATAGTTTCACAACTCTTAATGATTTGTTTTTGCTTAAAATTCAATAAGCAATAAAGATAATCATCACACATACATAACTAGGCCATGAATAAAATATGACTTTTTAATTAACTACAACATCCTAGACATTGGTATGCGGAGCCTTATATGTGAAACTTTAAAATTTAACCTTCAACAATAACATTTCCAACTATTTCACCATCAATCCATAGCACCCTTCAAAAGTCTATTTTAACAACATCACAACTACTTCAACTCCCCCATAACCAAGTTCGGGCATATAATGCATTATGTAGCAAGGCTAATAGGCTTGTAATGTGGCTAAAAATACAAATGAAAGGGATAAAGGCTCAAAACATGGGATCAAGGGAAAATATAAATGTGGGTAATGAAACTCTGAAGCTCAAAAGAAGAAATGAAGACCTTTTATCATGCGCAACATACATAAAATCCACAATTAAAGTTACTAGAATCCAATGTCAAACCCAAGATCATAATTACACCAGGAACTAAGCACACATGAAAGAAAAATATGAATAATATTATAAGCAAAAGTGGCTCAAATCCTCCCGTTAACATAGTTCAAGTCCAAGACCCAAGCAAGGTTGATAAGAGTTGACCAATAAAAGGAAATCAAGCAATCAAATTCAAGTCATAGCCAACAAATCACACATGTGGATCCATCTGCAGTCAAGAGTCATAAAGTTTTCTAAACACAAGGGGTACAGAAGTAATCAATTCCAACAATAAAACTCAACCGGGACACGAATAATCTATTAAACCAATTCTCTCTAAAATGAAACCTAAGAAAACAGTACAATCTTTTTGGTCACATATAAACTCCCATTCCTAACGAATGGTACAAACCATGCAACAGTCCTAAAAAAAACAATAAAACTAAACTAAGAAAGCAATAAATAACTAAAATAGGAAAGCAATAAAATACTTACCTCCCCCAAGCTAAACTTAACAATGTCCTCATTGCTAGAGGGAGAAAGAAACTACTAACCTACGGGTTGACTCCCGCAAAGCGCTTGTTTAAGGTCATTAGCTTGACCGTGATTACCTTAGAACTCAGGGGGGGTCAAAGAGTGAACGTGAGCCCTATGTAGTTAAACACCCAAAGTAATTTGGGGTTATTGTTTGTTCAATCACACCATGTTCTTTGCTAGGAAACTCATAATTTGTTTAATTCACTTCACAAGCATGTGAGGAGGAATTTCGAGGCTTCCGACGCTTCTTAGGGCACGATTTCTTTTTCCTTAGATCCTGATACATCTCATTATTATCACTATCTATGTTGCCTGCAATAGAATCCAAACACAGAGAGGCCTCCCGAAGATCTTTATCAGGGGATCGAGGCATGATATTATGGACAAACTCATTAAAAGTGTAAACTGCATTGCATGACTGTTCTATCATGGGATTTTTCATAGCATTATTAAGATTAAATGTTACTTTATCATCCCCTACAGAAAGGGTTAAACTTCCATTTTTAACATCAATGACGGCACCTGCAGTATGTAAGAAAGGTCTACCTAGAATAATAGGGATATGAGCATCCTCATCAATATCAAGGACAACAAAATCAACTGGAATGAAAAATTTTCCTACTCTAATAGATACATCTTCCAAAACACCCTTAGGGTATTTTACAGTTCTATCCGCCATCTACAAAGTAACATTAGTAAATTTAAGATCTCCCATGCCAAGCTTCCTGCAAATTGATAAGGGCATCACACTTACACTAGCTCCTAAATCACATAGAGCCTTATCAATAAACAAAGGGCCTATATTACATGGAATTGAAAAAATGCCCGGATCCTTCAACTTAGGAGGAGATTTATTTTGAAGGATCGCACTACACTCCTCGGTGAGTGCAACTGTCTCTGTTACATTCAACTCACGTTTCCGGCTCAAAATATCTTTCGAAAATTTAGTGCAAGTAGGCACTTGAGTAATTAAATTAGTGAAAGGCACAGTGACTTGCAGATTTTTAACTATTTCAAGGAATTTACGAAAGTGATTATCGTTATTACTCCTAGTTACCCTGTTTGGAAAGGATAACGGCACTTTTGAGGGAGGAATTGTATCAGTAACTGAATCTGCTGTTGGAGCTTGCTTCCTTGGTTCTTCATTCTCCTTTTCTGCAGCTACTTCCTCAAGGTCTTCAATGACAACCGAAATAGTCTTCTTTGTTCCATCTGCAGCCTCGGTAGCATCATCATCAGGCATTCTAGGACCTTCATAGTAAGTACCGCTCCTTGTTGCAATGGAATTGCAATGATCAAGAGGTGGATTGCTTGATGAAGGCATTTGATGGAGCAGGTTGAGGAGGAAGTTGGCCTTGTTGCCTTTGAGCTGATGATTGAGAAATTTGGGCTACTTGAGTCTCCAATTGTCGATTGTGGGCCTGCATAGCTTCCATGGCTTTCTGCATCTGCATCATCATATTCTTCAGTTCTGAAAACTCATTGCTAGTTGGTTGTGGAGGTGTTGGGAGTGGTGCTAGAGGTGGTGGTCTACTAAAACCCGGTGGTTGAGGTGGAGAAAACCGTTGAACCTGATGTTGTTGCTGTGGTGCAAAATGTGGCTGCTGTTGCGGATTCGAACATTGCTAGTATTCTTGTAGGAGAAGTATGGATGACCTTTCCAACCAGGATTGTATGTGTTGGAAAATGGGTTATTCTTGTAAGCTTGAAATGGACATACTTGCTCCATAGAACTATGACATGCTTGCATACTATGCCCAAAAGAACCACATAAATCACAAAAGACATTTGTAGCTCCCGAAAGTGCAGCCATTCCAGCTACCGTCATTGGATTGGAGGATGGTGTGTTGATCTTGTCTAGCTTCTCATGGATTGCATTGAATTGTGAAGCCAAACTCTCATATTTGTCGTCTACCACATGTTTTCCTCCTCTCTTAGCATGTCCTCTAGGATTACCAAATTGAGAATCATGGATGGGAATCTCCTCAATTAGATCATAAGCAGCGTTGACTTCTTGGTTCATAAATCGACCACTAGTAGCGGAATCAAGCAAAGTTCTGCTCTCATTACCCAAGCCATTATAGAATGATTGCACTAAAAACCACTTCTCAAGTTCGTGATGAGAGCACATTCTCAACAAATCCTTGAATCTCTCCCATGCATCATAAAGAGTTTCATCAGTTTCTTGGTTAAAATTCATTCCTAAGTTGTGTGGTTCTCTCCGGAGGATAGTACATCCTTTGAAAAGCAAGAGCCAAGTCATCCCAACCATTTATAGTATCCATGTTCAAACCATTCAACCAAGATCGAGCTTTCTCCTTTAATGAAAATGGAAACATCGTACGTCGTATGTAAACTTGAGATACACCAGCTTGCTTGATTGTATTGCAGTACTGAATGAAGTTATTCAAATGTAAGTTCGGATCTTCCTTCATTGTACCTGCAGACTGATTCCTTTCTACCATGTTCACCAAAGCCGGCTTCAATTCGAAATTCAGGGTCTCTATATCAGGAACTCGGTATCCACCTCCTACTGTTGTAGAACTCGGCTGGGAATAGTCTTTTAAGGACCTTGCCGGTGGTGGCGGCGGCGGTGCATCATTCCGTGGTGGGTTGTTCTCGTTGAACTGTGATTTTGACATCTCTTGCTTATCTGAACTATTGGAAATGTTCAACTCAGCAAAAACTTGTGTCAAATCTACCAGTGTTCGTTCGGAAAGAATGGCTCTTCGTGGTCTCCATCTCCTTCTACGACTCCTCTTATGCAATGATCTTTCCGGTTCAGGGTCAATCCAAACCGGCACAAAGCCTAATACCTGCACACAATCGAAACTCGAAACCAAAATGAGAACTACCTCAAAGAACGTGAAGGTTCCTTGAGGTGAGAAAATAAAACCGAAAACAAAATCAAGAAAAAACTTTAAACCCGACTAATAGAATTAAAAATTGCCTCCCCGGCAACGGCGCTAAAATTTGAACAGGCTATCGCGTACCTCTAAAAAAATAACCAAACAACACTAACTAATATAGCTAGGGAAGTAGGGATAGAATCCTCTAGGAGGCTATTAAACTCTACTAATTCTAAAAAGCTTAAAGTGTGTAAGGGGCCTTGGTGGAAATTTCGGTAAATGATTGCTAAAACTAAGAAGACTAAAAATGAACTAAAGAAATGACGATAAATTATTAATTAAACTCTATTAATTGAAACCTAGGGCTATCGGTTCACTATGATCAATCAACAAACTCAATTAACGCTCACTAATCAATTCATTGACATTCATTGAACTAGGGCTCACTAATTCTCTCGAACTTAGACTCCCTCAAAACTCCTTTACCGGCTCTCGCTCGCATAAATTCGTTTTTGCCTATTATTCATTGGTCTAATGGTGGTAATCTTACCTCTCGGCCTCGATTTCGACAATAACCTAACTTACAACTAAATCTGGCCATAATTTAATTGCAATCAATAGAATTCAATAATAGGAATTCAATTAAAAGCCAAGAACTAATTAGAGAATATAAAGCAAATTCACATCATGATCATAGGTCCCCTAACCCTAGAGAAAAAGACTACTCACACATAATTAAGGGAACAAAAACAAAATCAAAATTAAATAACATGATCATGAACAAAGAACTAATTAAAACTAGAATTGAAACTAAATCAATTACTAATAAAACTGAATTAAGAATCAAAATAGCAAAACTAATTAATCTAAACTAAAAACTAAGAAACTAAAGAGATTCATGAAATTAAAGGAATTGAAAAGCATAAGGAAAGAAATTACCAAAATAATGATGAAATTTCATTAATTGAAAGCTTGAATTGTTGAACAAAGTGATCAATACTAAAATTCTAGAGAGAATAATGGATTTTGTATTCCTAGGTCTAAAAATATCAAAAAAAACTAGTTAGGGTCGTGCCCCCTTTACATAGAGTATAAATAGGAATTAGGTTTTATTAAAATAAAACCCACGAGCAAAAACTGCGCGGAAAGATCGAACGGAGCAAAATCTATAAGACCTGCGCCCGCATAGGTTAAAACTTGCTTGTTACCTGTGCCCGCAGGTCATCTAGTTTAGCCTGTGTGAATTCTCTGATCTATGTTGCGGGCGCATAGATCAAAAGGGAACTAAAGGCTGCGCCCGCATCTTGCTTATACGACTAAATTTTGAAAATCCTTCTTGTTTCTTTGCTCGATTCTTTGAATCTCGTTTGTAGCTTCTCGTAACTTGGCACGCCAAATGCTAGAAGACTTCCAAAACATCCAAAGGCTCAAATCCCACACTTTTCGGGTCATAATGAACGTGAAATTCTCCTATGTACTCATGTTCTCCTCAAATTCAAAAGTCCAGAGAGAGAGAGAGAGAGAGAAATTCACTTTGAGGAAAAACTCAATTAAATATCATTCAGAAGAATTTACAAATTTTCTCCACCAACAATCAACAAGCACCACCAAATTTGCCAATTGTTTAGGGACACTCAAACACATTCAAAGTGAGGTTCAAGCTAGTCAGTCATCACTTGAACATTGTCAAACAAACCTGGCTGGCATCGACAGGTGTCATCCGACAACTGCAAAACAGACTTAATTAGAGGACTTAGTTTTTTTTTTTTTTTTTTTTTTAAAATANTTTGTAAACTATTTAAAGAGATTGTACCCATATTCAAATTATTAATAAAATTACATTTGTTTATTTAATTGCTTGTCGTTAACTTTAAATTGAAATTTTGCATCAATAGTTAGTACCATCAATTTTTTCACGAACATGTTTAATTTCATAACTTCTTTTGTACCCTAAATAAGCGTAGAGGTAAACATCCACAGTATCTACATTCAATATGCTTGACGCTTATTCCCAAGAACATCTCAATAAGTGATTTAATTATTTCAATTAAATGACATATTGCTTCCTTATTTAAATATTCAAAAAAAAAAAATTTAACCATACCATTATTAAAGAATAAAAATTATGATGTGCATGAAAGATTTTCATGGTAAAATTTGAATGTCCTATAAACATATATACAATCATGATCTTGTAAAACATACTATATTGAAACAATCAAATCATGTTCGTTATTAGTACATTAGAATTGAAAGATACAAAATCAACCCCTCGATAAAAATCCTAAATTTTTTATTAGGTTTTTCGATACGGTACCCTAAAGGTATCGACTTTTCTATGTTGTGCCCCTCCAAATTAAAACTTCGCTGTTATACCCTTAAAATTCAATAAGTTTTTCCGTCATGCCCATATTAAACAGTCGTTAGGTTGCCGTTAAACATGTTTCCCCATCCTTCTTTCTCCTTGACTTCATCCTCCTTCCATTTCTGAGACATTAACATCTCCAAAATTCTGTACAACTGAAGCAATTGAACTATATAAATGGAGTATCTAAAACCTATATTTCCAATATTAATTATTGTAATGCATTTGTATTAGCCAATCTTTGATAACATGCTAATTAACTAATATTCTACTTACCTACTGACTCTCATCTATCCCTCCAAAAAGTTAATATCTTCCTTTTTCTTCAATTGACATCTTATGGAAGCTTCGAAATTTCCAACAAAAATGGTGTAAGGTCGGATCTGAATCAATTCCTGGGTGATGCTTTTTTTTGGGGTGGGTGGGGCTTTTATCGCGGGTGAAGTGGTGGTTTTTAGGGTAGTGGGTTTATTATGTTGGGCGAATGGGATAGGTAGTTGCATCTAGGTGAGAGTTATAACATCTTTCAAGTAGTTGGTAGGGTGGTTTGTGTGGCGAATATGGGGTTCATAATGGCGGCGACTATGGGGTGGTTTGGGTGGTGGTTTTGGGGGTTGTTTTGGTTAATTATTGGGGTTGGGGGTTATGTGGCAGAGGTGGTGGTTGCTAAAGGGTGGTTACGTTGTTTGAGATTGATGATGGTTGTATGTGGATGATAGGCGGATGGGGTTCATAATCGAAAGCAATTCTACACGAAGAAATTTTGACCTTTTTAATGTATTCTTCTGAAACCCCTTTTAAAACCCCCACATTTCATCACAATCAACTTCTTTTTTTGTAAAATAGAGTACACAAACATGAGCTTACCTTCATGACTACATGCATAGCTGTTGTTGTGTTATGAGCCATGAGTTGTTGTGTGTGTATGTTGGAGTTATTAAGGGAGTTGGTTGCGTCTTGTGGTTCTTAGTAGTTGATTTATGTGTTCAAAGTTCCTGTTGTTCGTTTAACATGCACTTATGGTTTGCCTGATTGCTATTACGTCTTAAATTATGTCAATTTATGTCAATTCAACTGGTTTTAAATTATGTCAATTTATTAGGTATTCACAAAAGCTACATGGGTTCGAGAAGGGCCTTTCAGCAAAGCACAAATAAGCGAGGTTCGAGACAAGGTTGCGACATTCTTGTACACACATTGTTTATGAAGAAGCTAGGAATATATTAGTACATTCACTTAGTTATTAATTGAACTTTTAGCTATTGGATTTCTATATTTGGTACCGTGACCACAGTGTAGTAGTTTGTGGTGGGATTAGCTGTAGTGTGAGAAGGTTTGTGCTGTGTATGGTTGTTTGGTTGGAGTTTAGTTGAACTTGGTGGTAGGTGTGGTGCTGGTTTTTTGTTTTTTTTTTTTGTTTCTTGTCTTGCAGGGTGAGTATCTACTACTATTTTTGCAGTGGTTGCTGTTGGTTGCTGTGTTGGTTGTTTTTTGACTTTATGCTGGTTTTGTTTGCTGTGTTGGTGGTGGGGTGCTGTGGTTTTGTTGCAGTTTTGTTGAGTTTGCAACTGCTGTTTTTTAGGGTGGCTGTGCAGTTTTGTTGGTTGTGGTGGGTGTTGCAGTGTTGATTTCTGTTTGTGTAGGCTGTTGTTGCTGCGCTTTGTGAGTTGTTTTGGGGAGTTTTTGCTGGGCTGCAGATGCAGGTCAGGCTGCTGTATATTGTGGCGTGACATTTGGGTTTTGCTGAATCTCTGCTGGTTGTGTTTGTGGTTGCTGTGTTGGCTGTTATTCTCAGCAGTGTTTGGTGTTGGATTGCTGTGGTTGTTTGTGGTTGTTTGTTGCAATTTTGGGGGCTCTGCAGGGTTGCAGCTGAGTTTGCTGGCAGTTTACAAGTTTGGTATATTAGTGGGGATTGAAGTGTTTTGTGTTTTGTTTTGTTTGTTCTTGGTTTTAGGTTGTTGGATTTTTGGTTTGTTTGTTTTATGTATAGGTTGGTTTGTTTTGAGCTGCCTTGGCTGGATTGATTGAGTTTGGCTAAGGCTGGCTTTCTAGGTTGTATGTATACAAAAAAAATTCATTAATTTATATTAATTGAACTGAATTCGGTTTCAATAAATTGGGTACTAGCTGCGGAATATTATTTGCAGGGAGCGTGAATGATATTAGGAATTAGGAGCGTAATTTCATTTCAGAAAATTATTCAAAAATAAAAAAAAACTATTTGCTGCGGTTCTCCAAACAACCGCAGTAAATAACACCTCAGAAAATGGAGGGAAAATAGGGTTATTTGCTGCGGTTCTCCAAACAACCGCAGCAAATAACCTTATTTTTTGCTGCGGTTTAACCGCAGCAAATAAGTTTTTATTATTTGCTGCTGCTATAAGTGCTGCGGTTCAAAATCGCAGCAAATAACCGGCAAAAAACCGCAGCAAATCTTTTTTTTGTACTAGTGGGCGTACATAGATGAAAGGCCATGATGATGATGATGATGATGATAAGAAAAGATGATGACAAAGTTAACACACCGACTTTCCACTTAATTGAACTTTAGGGGCACTATAGAGAAATTTTTAATTGAAGAAGCACAATGTAGAAAAGCTGATACTTCAAGGGTATAGTGCAGAAAAACCTTTTTTTTTATTATTACCAAAAAAGTTAGTTAGTGGTAAAAACAACACATGAAATTGCATATATATATATATATATGTATTATTTAAAACTTTTAAAGCGTATTATGGTCAAGTAAATGCAAGCATCTATTTTGCCAAAAAATATTTTACAACACTTTAATAATTTATAGTAATTGATTAAGTTTTCATATACAGGGTTTTAAAAAGGACGGGAAAACTTTTAACCACTACACAAAGCGATACATGTTAAGATGTGGCTCACGTAGCAAACATCCACAAATCCACCATATATACATCCAATATGCTTGAGCTTAATTATTCCCAAGAACATCATACTATAAGTGACATAATGAGCTTAATAAACTTACACAAGGCCACCTTATTAAAATAATAAAAAAATTTAATCATACAGAAAAAAAAATTATGATGTGAGTGTAAAATTTTCATTTTAATTGTCTTGTAAAACTACAATCGATCTTGTGAAACACTACTATATATATTGAAACTTTCAAAATCATGTTCATTAGCTATAAATTAAAATATAATGACATGCAAAATCATTCCTGAAAAATCATGAAAAAAATTCATTAATAATAATATTAGTGGAAAAAATAATATATGAAATTGTATATACAATTCAGTTCATTTCAGTTCAGCTCCGTTTTAGTCTAAAAGAACAAGGCCTTAAAATGTTTAAAGTTGCTACTAAGATCAAGCAAATATATATAAGCATTTATTTTGGCAAAAATATTTTAAAGCACATTGTTAAATAATATATAGTTATTGATTAAGTTGTCATGTATAAGGTTTCAAATATGGTAGGAAGAAGATTTTGAATGATTAAAGTTTTATTAATGAGCGGGAAAATATTTTTAATGATTTAAATTTAAATAAGGAGCATGACAAAATTGACACATTGCAAACTATGATGAAAGTGGCTTTTGTTTTGGGATATTATAGATCTCTCACAAAGAACATTTACCAAATTTATCTCAAGTTGAGCAAATTTAACTTTTTATGTCAGAAATTTCCATTTTCAAGAAACATTAGTTATTTTTCAAGTCATAATTTTTATGAAGTCACGTTACATAATTTTAAACTCACAAAAGTAATATATAATTCAAGTCTAAATTATATGTTTCAAGTAAGCATGAGCAATTTTCAAGTCAGTATGCTTGATAAATTTAGCTATATTTCTATATGTGAGAAATTTAAAATCCCTAGTATGTTTTAGTATAATTAAATAGATAGATAGATTATATATAAGTTGATCCTTTAAACACATCTAACAAAGGTTTATTACTTATTAACATTGAAGTTGAACAATGGAATGCATTATATATTTTGGAACATTTCCAAAATATATGTAGAATCGACAACATATATGTCAATATGTCTTGGCACATTATTATCATCAAATAACAACATAATTACACATAGGTGAATATTTTAATAGAACAACTAACAAGTTTGAATGAATTAAAGTTGAAATAAACTGAAATGAATATAATATGTTAACTAAAGAAACACTAAGATGAACTGATATGAACTAAGTTTAACGGGACTAAAAATGAGTAGAACTTATTAAATAATAAGTGAAAACAATTTCAACTTTGAATGAATAAAGTCGCATGAGTCTATGACTCGAATCTTGAATAGGTCTTAACATGACATTAAATAAAGTGGTCACCATTTATAGTGAATAAAGTGTGCATCAAATAAAACCCGCTCAGTAAGCACCTTTGTGCACTCCTAAGGACATCAACATAGTTGTGATGTTGCTTGGTATCATCTGATGAGATTACAAATAGGATCTAGTAGAGGACCACCTGACATGGGAGGACTTCGCACAAATTTCCTTAAACTCGTCCCCGATCCTACCAATTTAGTGAACGACCTAACTGCATGGGAAACCACATACCCTACTTGAGCGTAGTGAGCGGCAGCTATTCAAGTCCATTAATACTCTAAAGAGGGCGGATGTAAACCTTTATCGGAGTTTTTTTCCAAGCCAAATGTACTCACCCTATGAAATGAACATTCCTACGGTTTAAAGAACAACTTGAGTCGTGGACTTAGTGTCCACAAATGTTATTAGCTTCCTTTTCTTCATTCATAACCAATCACTATTAGAAGCAATTTTTGCACTCATAGTGAAGGAATTATTAACCAGTTATTGATAGAAGGGTAATTTAAAGAAGCTAGTGGTAAATTATGCAAGAAAAGTCTGGTGAATGATGCTATTCAGTATGGGATCATATGTATAGATTGGCCTCTATAGAAGACAAACATGATTAATATGTTAAACTCATAGAAATATAATTATAAAAAAATAGTTTATCAACGATTTCGATCTAATCGGTTCATACTGGAATTTTTTGCTTTTGGACAGGATCAGACCAGAAATCCAGAATTAATATTATTCTTGACTTGGAGATCAAACTGAAATCCGCAGTCCGAACCGGTCCATATTTTGATCTGAATCGTATTGTGCACACCCCTAACTACGTGACTCATAGACGTCTATCTAAACTCACATAGATAAAATGTAAAATAATGTATAAATAGATTATTAAATTATATCCTTATAAAATCATCATCACCACCTGTTTTACCAGAAGTTATGATATTCATTAATCACTCTCATAAATGTACATGTAAATTATTACTAGTCTTAAAGGAGCTAGCAAATGTACATATGAATCATTATTAAACACACCATCTTAAAATGAAAAGGTATCAAAGGTAACCCAGCACACCAAAATAACCAAACAAATAAAACGATAGTAAATCTGACATCATCATAAGACCATGCCTTGCTGATGAGTTGATTGAAAGACCATGTTTCAATAGAGGATACACTATGTCTCACAAGTGTACTCGTCACTAGTCGGTGAAATTTTGACACACACCAAATTTGTCTCTGGACAACACTCGAAAGTGCCTGGTTCACAAATACCTCCTTGGCGCTTTTGACATTCTTCACATTTGTACTCACCAGATGTAGGTGCTGTTTCATGACATTTAAGTTCACCGCAACACTCATAGAGATTGGGATATCACTCATTTCCTACACACTCCTCACAATCTTTATCTTTACACTTGTAATTATCAGGTGTAATTTCATAACATGTCAAACCAGATTCGGGACAACAATCGAAAAGGTTAGGATAGCACTCATGGCCATAGTGCTCTTCACAATCTTTATCTTTACACTCAAAAGAATTAGGTGTAATTTCATGACAGGTCAAACCGGAATTAGGACAACAATCGAACACGTTAGGTTCGCATTCATGTCCATAGTGCTCTTCACATTCTTCACATTGGTACTCACCAGATGTAGCAATTTCATGACATCTAAGATCACCGCAACACTCGAATAGGTTGGGATAGCACTCATGTCCTACGTGCTCCTCGCAAGGTCCATCTTTGCATTTGAAAACATCAGGTGAAACTTCAAGGCATTGAAGTCCAGAATCTGTACAACATGAATCTTGTGGATCAGTGACACATGATTCATCATATTGACCACACTGTGCTTCAACATTTGTAGCCGCCATTTGGAGCAACACTACACAAAGTATTAAAACAAGCTAAGTCAACATGCATGCATGGTATTGTATAGGTAAAATGTATATATTATGAATAAGAGAATCTATGAGACTATAAATCATAGTATCCTAGACATTAACTAAAAAATACAATATAAAATAATAATAGGATAATATAGAAATGTAGAATATCATAATATGCAGCTCCATGATTATATGATTAAAATTTAAGGATGCATGGTAGAAAATAATTATAATATGAACCTGCTACGATAACCAATGCAGTGGCTAACTTCATGATTTTCTTAGAGCAACTCTTCATTTCTAATTTTTTCTTTCTTAATAACTATTGAATTTTACTGTAATATGATTAATTTTGTTATGATGTTCTGATTAAATTTCAACCCATTTATACTAGTTTTGTCCAACCCAAATACTATTATTATATAAACATTGTTGCAATCAATATTGTTTAATTTATTCATACAAAATCGTTAGTACAATAGCACATGCTACTTATTGTTCTTTCATGTGTAATAGTGTTGTTATTGAATTGGTATTATCACTAGTATGTTTCAGTTGGTATTATCACTAGTATGTTTCAGATATTATGCCGGCAGATATACCTTGCCAATTCTACTAGCTTTTCTTTTTGACAAATATTTATATATACATGAAGTACCGTAATTACCGATTACTGTACAATGTGTTGAAAGTTACACATTTTGCGTTCTAGTTACTATAATATCAACTCAAGTTATAATTTATTTAATTCGAGTTACAATTTTTTGAGTTCTAGTTACCTTAAAATTAGCTCAAGTTACCATACGCACCTATTTACATTCTAATGCTAAAAAAACTCAATTTTAATGAATTAATAAATAAACCTTTTTATGTCATACATAAAAGTTCTATGCTCAAAATATTCAATTATTTTAAAGTTAGTTACTAAAAAATTGGTTCAAATTCGTAAGTATTAGAAGTATGTTTCAGATATTGTGCTGACCAGCAGATATACCTTGCCAATTCTACTAGCATTTTTTTAATAAATAACTAAAATTAATTTAATCATAAAACTTCATATGGCATTTACAAGAAAATTCAAAAATAACAAATACATAACAGTAACAATCAACTAAAATTCAAATTTATTTTGTATACCCTTGTCTTTCACACCGCCGCTGTATACAACCTTCAACAATAGAGTCTTTAAAACTATTGTATTTGTGCAATTGAATAAACCTCAAGTAATAGATTGTACTCGTTTATCTGATATATGCTGTAATATTGCATAAACCTTCATTAGTAAACCTAATTTACCACGACTCAATAGAATTACAAACATTAAAAATGAATAAATAAATAAATAAATACATACATACATAAATACATACATACATACATATACATATACATACTAAAAACACCAAACCCTTAACTATTCAAATGAATAGTTGAATAGTGTTTCACATGCTTATCTCGCACACGTTTTCAATCTTGGCTGCTCATCTCGTTTTCTCACTTTCCTTCAATCTTAGCCGCTCATTTAGTTTGATTGAGGTGTCATCATGTGGGCTTCCTCTTGCTATGGTGCCATCACCTTTTCTTACTCAACTCCACCACATTCATCTTTCTTCTACTTACCACTTTTTTACATGCAATTTCTTCCTTTGCTTACCATTTTTCATTCTTCTTTCTTTTGCTTGCCACTTTTTCACATGCATACCATTCTTTCTTCCTCTGCTTACCATTTTTCATATGTAATGATGCTCCATGTATTTTTCTTTGTCCTCAACTCAATTTACTATTTTTTATATCTGTGCAACCCTTTGGTTTTGATGGATCAAATTGATTGCGTGAATTTGTGCAACCCTTTACTTTTAAGGGTTTAAACTGTTTTTTTTACTGCTAACAATTGAATTTGTTTGCTATAGTATGTGCTCATCAACAACGAGAAAGGCGCAATTGTTGAGGTTCATGACTTAAGATGCACATTATACGGTATTTCGTTCTCCAATAATTTATTAGTTTGAATTCGGTTTAATTGGATTGCCTTTTGGGTCGACTTTGATTGATATTGCGTATTTTTTTATAATTTGTTTAAAGTTTTCTGGATTTGGTTTGGATTTGATTAAATTGAATTTACTTGAATCGGTTTGAATTCGGTTGAATTGGATTGACTATTTTATTGAATTCGTTTGCTTTAAGTTCGGTTTAATTGAATTGGATTTTTCTGCAGTGAGCCTCGAATTCAGTATCTTAAGTTAGTGAATTTTTAAATTTTAGATTGAATTGATTACAGATTTCTGGGTTAAGTTGGGTTCAATATTTATCATTGATTTTTTTTGTTGATTTATCTTTTTTAAAGTTCAATCTTATTAAACAATTACAAGTTGTTGTTTGAACTTCTCTGAATTTTCTGGCACTTGCATATGGATTTTTAATTCTGAACTACTTTATTTTTTGTTTTTTGAAGTAATTTGTGCTTTAACTTGAATATTTAATCATTTTTTGTGTGTTTTTTTTTTTTTTTGTGTTATTGATGATGTTTATGTGATTAATGTTCTGCTGGACTCAAGTCAAGCTAAATCTTTTGATCAGTGAGCTGAAATTATAATACTACCATGTTGTAAATCTGTAATTCCTCAACTTGATTTTTATTGATGTTTTGCTCATAGATAGCTGAATTAATATTATGATTATTATCATGTCATACATAAATGATAATGATCTTTGTGATGTTGTGTGTTGTTGTGTTTAAAGCGAATAAATCCTCTTTGTTAAGCATTTATTTTAGCAAAAAACACTGTTGAGTGATGTTAGGTTGAAAAAGGAGATAATCAAGGTGATCATAATGATGTTGTGTTTAATTTTTTCGGATTGTGGTTTTTGAGGTGTTGATGGAGTGGATTTGTGGTTTAGGAAGTCTACATCGAATTTGATACTCAACCAAAATTAGAAGAAGAATTATTATAAAAGAATAGTCTTGAGATTGTAGTTTGTTATTCAAGAAGAAGAATAATTAGAAAACTAATTTACAGTAGTTAATTTGTCAATTGTCAACAATTTAGGGCATGTGTACTTCTGGTTAAAACCAGTTTAGCTCCATTCAGCTCAGCTCAGTTCAGTTCAGCTCTTCTTTTATTTTGCTAATCATTAATCGTTCATAAAAACTTTCCGTTCAGCTCAGCTTCAATTAGTTCAATTCAGATGTTTTCAGTTGAAGTAAACAAGCCCTTATAGTAGCAAATTCGTCAATAACATAACAATAATAATATTGTACTTTCCCTGTAAAAAAAAATGAAATTTTTCTTTAAGATTCACTTTGACAGTCAAAGCTAAATCCTGAAAAATAGGTTTGGAATGAAAATTAAAAATCAAAAATAAAATCAAAAAATAATAAAAATGGTGAAGGGATGGATATTGTACCAAATTGTTCACTTTTACACTCAATTGTTCTTTAGTCCACTCATGCAATCAACTTATTCTGGCTATACTTTCTTACAATTATAATACTCCATCGCTCTTTTTTTAGTTGGTACAAACTGATGACTTTCGGCACTATTCATGTTGCAATTTTGACTCATTTTGATACTTTATATATAAGAAATAACATATTCATATGGGATCTTGTTTGATGCATCTCAATGTATACTATCCAACTATATAATTTTTATAATTTTTTATTGTACCAGACTCGAGATAATAACATCATGCGTCTTTGGAGATTTGAAAAGTGAATGTAGCAACTAAAAAAAGACTCAATTGTCCATTGGTTCCTTTCTCATTTCTAACTTCACCATAAGTTAGTTTGCTTTTCCATTCCTCATCTCTTTCTCATTTGTTATTCCTCATCTTTAGTGTTGTTTCTAATTTCATATTTGTGCAGGGTTGTAAGTATAAAGAAATGACAATTGTAATAACCACAAATCAGAAGGAACAAATGCATATACCTTACGTCAATGGTATAATTAAGATATCCCGCATTTACTAAAGTACAACAATGTACGTCAATCAATTTCAATATGAGCATCGAGCCAACTCGAAGCTTGACCAAGAACAAGATCTTAAGTTGGGGTGTGCACTCTCTGGCCATGGATTGAAGGTAATTTCCATATGAAGCTTCTTCTGCAATAGCATGGACTTTTAAATGTCATTGCAGTATTGAGGAATACAATATTTAAAATTAGTTGTCTAAAAGAACATTATTAATATTCAGAAGCAATGAAGCTACACCATGTAAAATGATGAATCATTAGGTAAGATATTGTAATGTTGGTTATATGAAAACCAAGTAAACAGTTTTTATTAAGATTATGAGCATGTGTTATCTGAACTGAACTGATTGGAGCTGAATGAACTGGACGTTTTTTTATGAAGGGTTAATGAATAGCAAAATAAGAGAAGAGTTGGATTGAACGGAGTTGAATTGTGCTGAGCTGAACTGAACTGAACGGATTTTAAGCTGAAGTAAACAGACCCTATATATATATATATGCTATGTTTGTACCTTATATAGTTAGTACGTGTAGCTAAAGAACAATAGGATATCACAATATACTTGATAAAATATGCACAACAGCTTCATATTCATTACTAAGCTTAAAATTTTGAATACTACGGGTCTGTTTACTTCAGCTTAAAATCAACTCTTCTATCATTTTGCTAATTGTTATTTTTGCTAATTAATTTGTTCCTAATATTATTTGTCCGTTATATTATTTGTTTATATTATTGTTACTGTTGTTGTTATTATTATTATTGTTGTTGTTGTTGTTGTTTACAAAAATATTATTATACCATATAAGTGGATTACCATTCACAAAAAATATGAAGATCGATGTATTACTGATTTTTATTTCATAAAAAATTCACTACCAATAATGTTTTTTTTTTTTTTTGTTTAAAAACTATTAATAGATCAATATCAAAATTATTACTATGTTATTACTTCATAGTTAAAAATCATTAGTAATCCGTAGTTAGGGCTTGTTTACTTCAGCTTAAATTCAATTCAGTTCAGCTCAGCTCCGCTCCGTTCAGTTCAGCTCTTCTTTTATTTTGCTAATCATTAATCCATAATAAAAACTTTCAGTCAGCTCCAATCAGTTTAGATCATTTCAATTCAGTTCAGTTGTTTTCAGATGAAGTAAACAGACCCTTAAAAATTAATAGTCATAGTCAATCCATAAAAATCATAGTAAAAAATCAATAATCATAATTAAAAATCAATAGTTAAAAATAAATGATCAATAATCAATAGTTAAAAATCAATAGTCAATTATCAATAGTTAAATATCAATAATTTATAATTAAAAATCATTAATCCATAATAAAAACTTTCAATTCAGTTAAGTTCAGCTCAGCTCAGCTCCAATCAGTTCAGTTCATCTGTTTCCAGTTGAAGTAAAGAGGCCCTACAACAATGGCAACCAAACAAGAATAGTACAAACTACAATAATAGCAATCCGAGCAAAAATGAGAATTGTGCATTTTGGACGCACACGGGTTGTCGACTAGTAAATAAATAAATAAGAAACATTTGTCCCTCTTAGAAAGGGTAAGATAAACCCTTTCTTTCAAGGGAGCAACAATCATATGCAATGGATGAAGTATTATTTACAACTCAAAAGTTAAACACATAAATAAAAACAAATTAGAGAGAAATTGGTGCTAATGGCCAACTTGATCAAATACAAAGAACAAAGAAGTATTATATGAATAGTGCCAAAAACCTAATGTAGCAACAAAAAAAAAAGTTTGAGAGAGTAGTAGTCTACTTCAATTGATAAAAATCACTCATCAATATAATGACATCGCTACATCATTATGTCAACAAAACCATAGAAGATGTCAAAGAATGAATTAATTAACATCTAACCGCCTGAGAACAATTCACCTTAAACACAATAGTTAGTTCTAAAACCTTTAATTCACATAAATTTGATCAAAATGTATGTGTATAAACCAAAAAGTACTGTGCAAAAATTTTAGCAGCATCATACTTTAGAATATGAACTCTTTATTTAACATTAAAAGTTTAAAACCCTATGCACGAAGGCACTACTTATGCGCCTACATCCACTTGGCTCATACATCTTCACCGTTTTGTACCTTATATTTGTCTCTTAGCCTTCTAGTTTCAGGGCATGTACAGCAAATAACACAATGCCATAATTTTATCCTGCTTCATCATCTACTGCATCTACGAATGTAACTCCCTCCTCCCATAAGTGCAGTCCTGTACAAAAAAAAAAAAAAAAACAAAAAAAAAAAAAAAAAAAAAAAAAAAGTAAAAATTAAGATGGTATATTTTTAAGTTAGGTTTGCAACACCAGCCATCGACCCAACAGTCACCAGGCCTTTTCTAGTTCACAATATCACAAGATGAATTATTTTCAAATACGCAATTAATGGCGGAGCCAAAACTTTTAACATAGGAGGCCAAAATTTGAAAGCTGTTATAGAAAATAGGGTTTAAGTAGTAGAGAGTATTTGTAGGACAGAATAGATATGTATTCATGTTATTATTTCATAAGGGAGTACATACATATATATATATAGACATGGGAAACAATTAGGGTTTCCTTAGAGAATTATACACCTAGTATCTAGAATATACTAGAATAATCATAGGGGTATAATGGGCATCCACTAAATACATATATTATATAACACTCCCCCTTGGATGACCATTATCGAATAGTATGCCTCATTAAAACCTTACTAAGAAAAACCCTGTGGGAATAAAAACCTAGTGAAGGAAAAAGAGTACATCACTTTCGTAATACGTTTTATGATGTTGCCTCATTAAAAACCTCACCAGGAAAACCCAATGTGGGACAAAACCATGGTTAAGGGAAAAAGAGTGCAACACGTATTTTCTCCCCCTAATGAATGCATAACTTGAGATCTTTTAGAATAATGAACCCAACGTCTTTGGTAGTAGCTTCGCACTTGAAGTAGAATAAAATTCAACTTCTTGGTAGTTGATCCTTCCTTATTGGACTTCAATCTTCAACATGAGATATATTCATTTCTTCATACTCTTGAAAATAATACATATGTTGTGTTTATCATTACTTCATCTTTGTTAAATTGCCACAAATATTAAACTTATGCCTTCTTCTGGAAGTTATATAAAATAACTATTAATAATTACATATTGATCATAATTTATGGCAACTTGTGATATAATCAACATCATTGTCTAATCTTATGTAAATTAGTAATTACATTTAAGTAATAATTATTTGTTTATGATTCTTCTGGACCATAAAAGGATTATCCTTATAATATCAAGTTCTCAAATGAACATAAGATTCTGATTAGCACTCACATACTCAAACTTCAGGTTGAGTGTTGTTAATTTAGTCTTAAACTCTTCAGGAGTTTGATAATAATGTCACCATTGTCCATTGAGGTGTTCAAAATATTTCGTATAGAACTTGAAGCACTAGATATTTGAATATGTCTTGTACAAGTTCTTCTGAAACTTTTATGCATAATTCACAACATGCTATTAAAACGCCTCCATCTGTATAATTTCATCACAAATATATTCTCATTGGAGTGTAAAATTTTTAGTGTAAATCTTCATACTATTGTAAACACATCTTACTATATAATGGTCAAAATTTTACGTATATTACAATTATTGTATAAAATTAGTACATGTAATATGATGAGATGTAAAGTTTATTTGAACAAAATTTTGAGCATAAAACATATACTACGTATATAATGAGTGATGCATCTAATCACTAATTGACACATGCAATGAATTATGCGTTTATCTACGACTCACACATGCACATAAATGAAGACTAAAAAAATGCAAGACACTATACAATGTGAATTTTAAAAATCTATTGCTGGACTTCTGGTCCTTGATGATCATCATTATTCACCTTTAGTTGGACTTCAAGTCCATGATAATCTTTGATCATTCTCAATATGTCGACATAAAAGTGGACTTTTATTTCAGATCCCTATTCTCAAATCCACTACTTTTGCATATGCATATAATCCATCGGTTCCATCATATACCGGTATCACATTTTTCAAGATATAATTTGCATGCTATTTTACAATGATATCTGAATACATTTCCCATTGGTACCATTAGTCAATTATAACATCTTCGTTCTTATATCATAGGCCATCTGTTATAATTCAGATATCTATACCACTTCCGGGGCATACATTATGGCATTAATATACCATTACACTTTCAATAGTGTCAACTGCACTTTCTTGCCATATATTTCATATTTATTTTGGAACCGATCATACAACCTACACTTCAGGTGTAGTGATTCAAGTATTATTGGCAAGATTTATCTCAATGTATACACATAATATGACCAAAATGTATCTTTAACGGTATGTAACATGAGACATAACTGAATACAAATCAAACCATAGATGTGCAACATATCTTGATAATATATAGACAAAAGTTGGCAATAATATCTCAAATAGTCATTATAGGGATCATCACTTTATAATTTAGTAATTTTGCCAACTTATCCCAATTCTTCTCCCCCTAAGTTGGTAAAATTTTCAAATATAGGGGCATCATATTCTTAACCAACTTAGTGTATAATTTCATGTGCAAAAATATTTCATCTAATAAAAGATTTATTAACAAATTTCATCGTTTAGAAGAGATATATTCAACAAAATATTTGTCTCTTCTGGAGAACGATATTAATCGATGAAAACCATCTCTTCTCTAACTTATGATGCACATCACACATTTGTTTATAAATTCATCATAAACTGTTCTCTTCTAGAGATTAATGACAATGGGGAGACAATTATTGTGCAGTTGTCGGTTTATTCTTGTGTGCTGACATTCAACAGCCCCAATAAAAAAAATGATTGTTATATAAACATAATCATGACTTAGCTTATACGCATGTAACTCCACTCAATGGTGATCTTTTGGATTGCCAATGACTTTGATAATGAGCTTTAACTTACTTAATGTGTTAACATACAAGGTGGTTTGGTAAGCCTTTAGTTACATAATATAGAACAACATATAAGCTATTTTAGTGAACTTCTGGTCACTCATTGCATATCAATATCCAAAGTTGATCAAAAATACATTTTCCTTTTCTTGAAATTTTCTTAAAAATCATAATCCAAATATAGCTCAATTTCAATGTTCGTTAATTATGTCTTGCCATTCAAAACATTTCACATATCTAACATGAGAGAGCGTCAGCACATTATTTCATATCAAATTGAAACTTCAGGTTTCCCTTACGGGTGATTATACTATACATTAAACCCGGATGGCCTAATTGAATTATCACATCCAATCACTTTCTAAATTCTGGTCAGTTTTCAAACAATAGTGATCACTTTATTATGCCTACTCCATGCATGGCCATGATGATTAATATGATGTGATATAAAAACACTAGCAAGTGTTTCTTTCTATACTTGGCAAGACTAATGCTTTATGCAACAATCATTATTCATACTCTGCTAGAGCATTGATTATTATTATCATGATACATGTTAATTAAGTTGGACATATTATACTCTTCTAGAGTATTTTATATAATCTTGGCACATATCGATTTTACTAAACATAAATATATTCTAATGAAAATTCATCATAACGTATCATTTTCTTTCATATTTAATGATAATTATGTTCATAACTCAATAGTCTACCACGTTTCAGGCTTAATCTATGTTCGTGAGCAACTTGTGTTGTCCTTCTGCGACAACATTAATTTTAATTACGGCACTGATAATTGATTTTTAATCAATGAAATTCTAAATCATTCATATCCATCTTCAGGATGGTATCATTATTCTAAACATTTAACTATTTTGTTGCCATCTTTATTGAATAGATCATCATATGTACCAAACTGACCATCAATGTATTTTATAACTCATGGAATAAAAAAATACTATCTCCCCCTAAACCTTGCATATGGGGCATGAAATTAGTCCAACAACATTTAATCTCATATTCTTCTTAAGCCATGAATTCTTTAGGCAATGTCATGTATCATGTAAAGTAAATTATACATAAAACTCACATCTTTTTCTATTGCCCATATATACAAATTTTTATAATGATAATTCCAAAAATTATGGGCATAATGAATACATTATTTAACTAAGTTTCTCACGATGTCATACTCAATTTCTTAAACTCATACAATTATTTCTTGCTAATAAAATAAATATTATGTATTCGTGTTTGCAATTCTTTCAAAACTTTGCATGAATTACAAACAATAAAGGAAATATCATGCAAACATAATTATTATTCTTTCGATTATACATTTTCTCATTTACTTATGGGAAATGAATAAATCTAGTTATATATGCATCATCAATACTCACTTATAGTTTGTTATCTTGAATATCTACCCAAGGATTGCATATCAACTTACTCAAATCTAAGTATAGTGTAGAAACTGCAAAAATTTATGTCACGTAGATATCTTCATATTATTCTTGAGGATGTATTAATAACCTTTGTAAATTTAAGGAACACCATTTTCATATGTACCAGTATTCTTCATAAAAACTAAGGGACTTCATGATCATACATACAAGTATTTCATGTTCAATTTGCTCATCATTTGAATCCTATTTCATGTAGGTATAGTTGAATACAACCACACCAAAAACATATACTATCACATACAATCAATTACTAAAATTGTTATAATATATACAAATTATGATTGTTTATCAACTCCTTTCTTAACTATAATGTTCAAAATACTTATTGTAAATTAGAAACTTTAATTAAGCTGTATAAGAATATACAATTATCTTCCTTAAAAATTTTAAATATGTGATAAGATGAAGAAATTATATTATTGGTGAAAAACATAGACAAGAACATAATTGATTTTATTCATACAAATTGTATACAATGCATACACACAACAATGGAGAGTATCAAATAGAGGTGTAAGTTAAGTTATTAGCTATTCATATGATCAATTGATATAACAACATTCTTATTAGTTGAGCATTAACCTAATTGTTGTTAATGCTAGAGTCCTTCAATTTTTTTTAATTCTGGTCACTGCTCTGTATTTTTTATTTTTGTCAGTAATATTTATACATTTATTCTATAACCAACAAACTGATTCCAGGAAACAAATTTTTTTTTTCTTTACTTTTTTTCCAGTGTTTTGGCTTGTAATGTATAACTGATTCAATTATATCCAATAATTAAACACAATGCAAAAAAATAAAAAGTGAAATTGAAAAAGGGAGGGAAAGGAGAAAAGCCTACAGCTTGAAAGTTAAAAATGAATAAAAAAAACTCAGAACAAATTCACATTACAAATTGTCTTGCAGAAGCATATTGCAGTCAAACACATTCTGAAACAATTACATTTATAAAAATTGGGGCAAAATCACATCTAAACACTTAAATCGAAGAATTTTAACCTATAATGCGATTCAAATATTAAACAAATCTGGGTATAATTTGGCGGATTTCTTCACATATAATCACATATAATTATAATTGGGTAAAAACTCATGAATTCTTCCACAAAAATTGACGCATATGGCATAATTGAGGCCAAGTGGCCAATTGCATGCTCAAATTAACAAAATAATTAAACCCTAAAAGATTCAATCTGCAATAAGAAACATACACAAAACACAAAAATCATACCTTCGAGAACTTTTCTTCTAGAATTTCGCGTCCAGCTTTAACTCACTTCAAGAATTTGGTCTCTTTGAGAACATTTCTTCTAGAGAAATTTGGTCCAACTTCAACTTAATTAATTTGTAGAGTATCGTACATTCGTACCTTCAATTTGTTACTAACCATGCCTTTTGATTTGTAAAGTAATTGTACGTGATTTGATTTGGTTAGAAACTCGTGCTGATAACGTGTTATAGAAAATAGGGTTTAAGTAGTAGAGAGTATTTGTAGGACAGAATAGATATGTATTCATGTTATTATTTCATAAGGGAGTACATACATATATATATATAGACATGGGAAACAATTAGGGTTTCCTTAGAGAATTATACACCTAGTATCTAGAATATACTAGAATAATCATAGGGGTATAATGGGCATCCACTAAATACATATATTATATAACAAAAGCTCAATATTTCGACAAAAATATTGAAAAAAAAAGTGATCACATAATAGTTGAGTAATTATATTTGTTAAAATTTAGTTACAAGTACAAGCACTTAATTAGTGGAACAATAGAAAAAAAATGAAATAAAAAATTTGGCACTTAAATAAATAAATAAGCATTATGAAGATTTATTTGGTTTTTTAATTTATAAGAAAGATGCATATATAGCTCCAGTTTTCTAATGCAACCAAGATAATAATAATAATAATAATAATAATAATAATAATAATAATAATAATAAAAGGTTTAGTTTTTTAAGCATGGAACAAAATAACAAAACAAAACCCAAAAGAGAACAAAAATAAAGATAATAATAATAAAAATAAAGAAAAAAAATTATTTGAACATGGAGTAAAACAAAACCCAAAACAAAAATCGATCATAGGTCAGAACAACCAATAAGCCCTATCTAGAAGCTCACATTACAACAACTAGGCTATGGTCATATTTGTATTATGAGTAGTATGCATTTACAATTTTATTATTGTTATATAATATATGTATTTAGTGGATGCCCATTATACCCCTATGATTATTCTAGTATATTCTTGATACTAGGTTTATAATTTTCTAAAGAAACCCTAATTGTTTCTCATATATCTATGTATATGTATGTACTCCCTTATGATATAAGATATGAATACGAATCATACTCTCCTCTAAAACTCTCTTTGTATAGCACGTTATCAGCACGATTTGTCTACTTAACATATAAATCACCATTGATCTTTCTAATCGACCAAAATTTTGCAAAATCGCCAAAAACATGATTGAGCGACGTATCAAGAAAATTGTCATAGCATCATCACAATAGATTTGTGTTCGTCAGCAAACTGTTAAAGGTATGCATATACAATTGTTAGTAAGTCTTCGTATTGTACACATATCCTTTATTTTGTTTTCAATAATTTGTGCTAATAATTGTATTGATATTGTTGCAATAGTTAGGCATGTATCGTTTTCAATTCTTCTTCCACCATGCGTAGTTCCTTCTAATTGCTATTGTATTATTTTATTTCATCAACTATTAACCATGTTTTCTACTATATTTTATGATTTTTCTTTTTGGTACTATATTATTTTATATTGATGATTACTCTCTTCTTAGTTTATGCTTCATTGCTAAAAGAAAATTTTCAAAACATACCCATTAATGTGTTTGCGCATATGTTTCGTATTACTTAATTGATTCATAATAAATATAAGATTTTTTCTAATTAATGTTATTGACTAAACAATAGTAATTGGTTTTGACTTTGGTTTATTATAGTAGAAAATAGCAATAACTTAGCCTAAGAGTAACTTCCTGGGTTTATTAGTTAATAAACTTATTTTGCCAAACAGTTATCACTTATCTTTGATATCTTGGCCTAGTGGTTAAGATTGAGGGCCTGTGTACAATAGGTCACAGGTTCGAATCCCCCTCCCCTATTTGTAATTTGTATTGTCCTCGTGGCTCCTTTGCATCAAAAATTTTCCTTGTGGCTCCCTAGCACCAAAAAAAAAAAAAAAAATTAAAGATAATATCCTAAAACTAATTTAATTTTAAGGACTATCAGTGTAATATTTCTAGTTTTATGCTAAACCCAGGTCATAACCATACTCCATAATAAGTGGACACGAAACTAATGACTTATTACTTTGTAATTGATATCCATGTTTATCACTTGTTTGTTGTATTCCAAAAATTAACATTAATATGGTGGGTTAATAATAACTTAGTTATATACAAAGCTAAATAATTTGATCATATAAATTAGTACAACCAGTTAGAGACTATTATTATAATATAAAATCAAAGCAAAGTTAATTAAGTTGAGCGTATAGAACCACTAAACTAATACATGATGATATGTGATATTTGCATGACACCATGAGTAATATCTAGTCGATTAACAATAAATAATATATAATCAATTGATTAACCAATTTTACATATATTGTCACCAATTAACTGTGACAAGCATCTTTAATATATGATACATGAATTTGTATAAAGCTATAAGCATCATTCTTTATCCCCACGTAAATTAAGCTATACATGTTTCAATAGAAACCATATATTAATATTTAAGTCATATCTATATGGGTTGAATTGCAATATTTAGATCATTTGAGGGGAGTTTTTTTTTGACATTATCAATTAAAATTGGTTCTAATACTCTCTACGTGATATTGTCCGATATGATGAGCATGTGTTCTTGTAAAGGTTGTGAACTGACATTATATTGTGAGTATGATCTACTGTTAAATCTTTGGTAATTACTAAATCCCTAGTATTTTATGAATGAATTTATTAATATATGTGTGATGGCATAATTTTATTTTTAACTACATGAATGTTTATGATTGACCTTAAATTATTTTAATATTTGTAATATTTGTTTGAAGAAGAATTTGACAACGATCCTTAATTTGGTTATTTATATTTTAAGGAGTTTATTGATGAATTATAGTTTGTTTTGTCAATTGTTATTATATGAGATACTTTGTATTAGGTTTTCTTTGAGATGGGTAATAAAAATAGGTAGTGTACTACAAGAAACTTGAAAGTTAATTCTCTATCATGCTTGCATTTTCATTTCCAATCTTTTGGGTTTTTTAAAAAAAAAATCCAAATAAAGCTTTTGTTTTCATGCATTATAATGAACTCAGTACCATAGTCATATTATTAGTATCCTTATAATTCATGTTGATAGATATTGTTATGGTACGTTATACTATCATGGTTTATTATTGATGATGTGTTGATTAAATGTGATTGAATTTGATTATGCATATATAGCATTATATAGTTACATGAGCGATCAAAGATATATTAGTAACATGGTGAGCATATTAGAACTGAAATATTCAACTCTTACCTATATGAACCTATATGCATAATGTCATGTGAAAATAATGTTCATAGTTTTTGAATAGTTGATATATTATCTTTTGGCGGATATTCTTGATAAATAACTATGCATGGTGAGTATTGATGACGCAATGATAACTTGATTTACTCATTTCCCATAAGTAAATGAGAAAATGTATAATCAAAAGGATAATAATCATGTTTGCATGATATTTCCTTTATTGTTTATAATTCATGCAAAGTTTTAAAAGGATTGCAAACACGAATACATAATATTTATTTTATTAGCAAGGAATAATAATTGTACGAGTTTAAGAAATTGAGTATGACATTGTGAGAAACTCGGTTAAAGAATGTATTCATTATGCCCATAATTTTTGGAAATATCATTATAAAGATTTATATATATGGGCAATAGAAAAAGATGTGAGTTTTATGAATAATTTACTTTACATGATACATGACATTGCCTAAAGAATTCATGGCTTAAGAAGAATATGAGATTAAATGTTGTTGGACTAATTTCATGCCCCCATATACAAGGATTAGGGGGAGATAGTATTTTTATTCCATGAGTTTTAAAATACATGGATGGTCAGTTTGGTACATATAATGATTTATTCAATAAAGATGGCAACAAGATAGTTAAATGTTTAGAATAATGATACCATCCTGAAGATGGATATGAATGATTTAGAATGTCATTGATTATAAATCAATCATAAGTGCCCTAATTAAAATTAATGTTGTCGCAGAAGGACAACACAAGTTGCTCACGAACATAGATTAAGCCTGAAACGTGGTAGACTATTGAATTATGAACATAATTATCGTTGAATATAAAAGAAAATAATAAGCTATGATGAATTTTCATTAGAATATTTTTATGTTTAGTAAAACTGATATGTGCCAAGATTATATAAAACACTCTAGAAGAGTATAATATGTCCAACTTAATTAACATGTATCATGATAATAATAATTAATGCTCTAGCGCGCAGAGTATGAATAATGATTGTTACATAAAGTATTAGTCTTGCCAAGTATAGAAAGAAACACTTGCTAGTGTTCTTATATCACATCATATTAATCATCATGGCCATGCATGGAGTANACAGGGAGTAGGTATAATAAAGTGATCGCTATTGTTTGAAAACTGACCAGAATTTAGAAAGTGATTGAATGTGATAATTCAATTAGGCCATCTGGGTTTAATGTATAATATAATCACCCGTAAGGGAAACCTGAAGTTTCAATTTGATATGAAATAATGTGGTAACTCTCTCTCATGATAAATATGTGAAATGTTTTGAATGGCAAGACATAATTAACGAACATTGATATTGAGCTATATTTGGATTGTGATTTTTAAGAAAATTTTAAGAAAAAGAAAAAGTTATTTTTGAACAACTTTGGATATAGATATGTAATGAGTGACCAGAAGTTCACTAAAAAGCTTATATGTTGTTCCATATTATGTGACTAAAGGCTTACCAAATCACCTTGTATGTTAACACTTAGAGTAAGTTAAAACTCATTATCAAAGTCATTGGCAATCTAGAAGATCACCATTGACTGGAGTTACATGCGTATAAGCTAAGTTATGATTATGTTTAGATAACAATCATTTTTTTATTGGGGCTGTTGAATGTCAGCACACAAGAATAAACTGACAACTGCACAATATTTGACTCCCCATTGTCATTAATCTCTAGAAGAGAATAATTTATGATGAATATATAAACACATGTGTGATGTACATCATAAGTTAGAGAAGAGATGGTTTTCATTGATTAATATCGTTCTCCAGAAGAGACAAATAGTTTGTTGAATATATCTCTTCTAAGCGATGAAATTTGTTAATAAATCTTCTATTAGGTGAAATATTTTTGCACATGTAATCATACACTATGTTTGTTAAGANATACACTATGTTGGTTAAGAATATGATGCCCCTATATTTGAAAATTTTACCAACTTAGGGGTAGAAGAATTGAGATAAGTTGGCAAAAATTACTACATTATAAAGTGATGCATGATCCCTATAATGACTATTTGAGATATTATTGCCAACTTTTGTCTATATATTTTAGGAAAAATTTATGGAAATAATCCCACCTTTGGTCATTTCGCTCATTTTAATCCCACCTTTCGTATATCTAGTTTTAGTCCCACCTTTGTATCATGTATTCTCACTTTGGTCCCTCACCTGTAGCAACCTACTACAAACCTGTTGAAGTAAATAGTTGGACACGTGTGTTATTTTGATTATTTCCAATTTAATTAATTGTAAAAAAAATAAGTTTATTAATACAAAGATTAATTCCTTCCTCCTGTACAACCATTGCTACCACTACTCTTGCCAGGATACCACTACCACCTTCACTAAAGGTGTCGCAAGTCCCAACCATTGTCATTACCACCACCAAAGCAAGTTACCATTATCACAAATTCAAAATCGACCCAAAACCGCCATTACTAGTTTACTACCAATATGACAAACCTTTAATGACAATCACCCACACATCACTAATTCTACCACCACCACCATCCGAAATAATAGATCAATAATATGAACCACCCACTACCACCATTTCCATCACCATCAACACTGACTGGAATCGAATTTTTTTTTTTTAAAAAAATCTCAAATTATAAATTAAATCAAAACTAAACACGAATGAAGCTAGAGACCTCTTAATTCAAAGGAAATTGGAAGGAGTCAAAATCGAAAATTACCCACCCAAAATCAATGGAGCAAAATTGGAAATTTGAAAATAGTACGTGGTACCCTAATAGCCTAAGTCAGTGGTTAAAAAGGTTGTGGATGTGGCTTGTGGATGTGGCTGTATAACAAGATAAAGAAAAAAAAGTGATAACTTGGGTGGTTTATTAAGGAATGATGGGATTAGAAACACGATGCTAATATGCTATGTGTCTATATTAGTCGAATGAGATTCAATTTGAGAAGAAGAGTAATTTGGGTGGGGGAGGAGAAAGAAATGGCTGAGTACTAAGAAGAAAGAGAAGAAGGTCAAAAGATGCATTGAATTGATTTTTTTTTTTTTTGCAATTGTTTCAAGAAATTAAAAGGAAAAAGAAAAACTCTCATAATGTTATAAAAGAAAAAAGAAAATTAAATCAAAATGATTTTACGACCTAAATAACTGGTCATCGGTTAAGTGGTCCAAAATAAGAAGTGCTAACTAAAAGGTGGGATTAAAACTAGATAAACAAAAGGTGGGATCAAAATGAGCGAAACGGCCAAAGTTGGGATTATTCCCATAAAATTTTCCAATATTTTAAAGATAAGTTGCACATCTATGGTTTGATTTGTATTCAGTTATGTCTCATGTTACATAGCATTGAAGATACATTTTGGCCATATTATGTATATACATTGAGATAAATCTTGCCAATAATACTTGAACCACTACACCTGAAGTGTACGTTGTATGATCGGTTCCAAAATAAATATGTAATATATGGCAAGAAAGTGCAGTTGACACTATTGAAAGTGAAACGGTATATTAATGCCATAATGCATGTATGCCCCGGAAGTGGTATAGATATCTGAATTATAACAGATGGCCTATGATGTAAGAACTTAAATGTTATAATCGACTAATGGTACCAATGGGATCAGAAATGTATTCAGATATCATTGTAAAATAGCATGCAAATTACATCTTGAAAAATGTGATACCGATATATGATGGAACCGATGGATTATATGCATATGCAAAAGTAGTGGATTTGAGAATAGGGATCTGAAATAGTAATCCACTTTTATGTCGACATATTGACAATAATCAAAGATTATCATGGGCTTGAAGTCCAACTAAAGGTGAATAATCATCATTAAGAACTAGATATCCAACAATGGATTTTTGAAATTCACTATACAGTGTCTTGCATTTTTTTGAGTCTTACATTTATGTGCATGTGTGAGTCGTAGATAAACGCATTATTCATTGCATGTGTCAAATAGTGATTAGATGCATCACTCATTATATACGTAGTATATGTTTTATGCTCAAAATCTTGTTTGTATAAATTTCACATCTCATCATATTACATGTACTAATTTTGTACAATAATTGTGATATCCATTATATACNACGTAATATTCTGTCCATTATATAGGAAGTTGTGTTTACAATAGTATGAATATTTACATGAAAAATTTTATACTTCAATGAGAATATATTTGTGATGAAATTATACATATGAAGGCGTTTTAATAGCATGTCGTGAATTATGCATAAAAAGTTTCAGAAGAACTTGTACAAGACATATTCAAATATCTAGTGCTTCAAATTCTATACGAAGTATTTTGAACACCTCAATGGTGAAATTATTATCAAACTCCTGAAGAGTTTATGACTAAATTATCAACACTCAACCTGAAGTTTGAGTATGTGAGTGCTAATCAGAATCTTATGTTCATTTGAGAACTTTGATAGTATAAGGATAATCCTTTTATGGTCCAAAAGAACCATAAACAAATAATTATTACTTAAATGTAATTACTAATTTACATAAGATTAGACAATGACGTTGATTATATCACAAGTTGCCATAAATTATTATCAATATGTAATGATTAATAGCTATTTTATATAACTTCCAGAAGAAGGCATAAGTTTAATATTTGTGGCAATTTAACAAAGATGAAGTAATGATAAACACAACATATGTATTATTTTCAAGAGTATGGAGAAATGAATATATCTCATGTTGAAGATTGAAGTCCAATCAGGAAGGATCAACTACCAAGGAGTTGAATTTTATTCTACTTCAAGTGCGAAGCTACTACCNCAGTGCGAAGCTACTACCAAAGATGTTGGGTTCATTATTCTAAAAGATCTCAAGTTATGCATTCATTAGGGGGGGGGGGGATACGTGTTGCACTTTTTTTCCCTTAACCATGGTTTTGTCCCACCTTGGGTTTTCCTGGTGAGGTGTTTAATGAGGCAATATCATAAAGCATATTACGAAAGTGATGTACTCTTTTTCCTTTACTAGGTTTTTGTTCTCACAGGGTTTTTCTTAGTAAGGTTTTAACGAGGCATACGATTCGATAATGGTCATCCAAGGGGGAGTGTTATATAATATATGAATTTAGTGGATGCTCATTATACCCCTATGATTATTCTAGTATATTCTAGATACTAGGTTTATAATTAGAAATCCTAATTATTTCCCATATTTCTATGTATATGTATGCACTCCCTTATGATTTAAGATATGAATACGAATCATACTCTCCTCTAAAACTCTCTTTCTATAACAATTATTATTATTTTTTTTTTGACAAACTGCAGTTTAGCAAAAAAAAAAAAAAAAAGAAAAGAAAAGAGTGTTATAAAATACTCATAATGGTGGATGTTCATTTTGCATTTATACCTATGTATGTAACTCTTCATATGATTATTGTTATTCTTCATGTAACATCAATATGGCTTTATACATCCTTGTAACTCCTCTCATGTGATAACTTCTCATTCAATGTTGACCTTTCAATACTCATAGGAAGTTACTATTTAGATGATGTGTATATATATATATATATGTTAGACATAGTGGAAGATACACAATTGAGATTACATATATTCTACATCTCCATTCATTCTTTCCTACATTTTCATAACACGTTATCAGCACGATAGTTCTATCCTAATTGAATTAGTTTTTAATAAACCAAACTTAAATTATTTGATTGTTGTTTTCGGTTACTTTCGAAATCAAGTATATTTTGGATCATTATCAACTCATATTCATACAATACAAAAGGTTTGCAATCTAAACTAATAAGAAGTACTAATAATATTGTGAATACATGATAATTTTAATAATCCTTTTAAATATTTTAAAATGCTCTACCTATACATTGAATTTATTCTTACAAGTAGTTAAGTGTATAATTCATAGTTTTGTCTCCTCATTCTATCAGAGAGAAAGAAGAATAAAATAGAGATTTACTATGTTCTTTTCTATTGTAAGTTATCTATGATGAAAACTATTTATTATAAAACACATCTAGAATTGTTTATTCATGTTAATATCGTGACGATTCACATGCATTTGATTTCTTGTGTGTTTTTGCTAGTTCATAATTTTGTCACATATGCCCATTAATACCATGTAAAAATAAATATGTTGAGCTATGTTAAACACCTTTCCTTTGTCATAATATTATTTCACAAATTGTGATGCTATTATGAGTGAAGTTTATTAGCCATAAAGTGTGATGTAGTTATGAGTAGATTTTATAAGCCAAAAGAGAGAAGTATGGAGGTGAAATGCAACATGTTAGTTTTTAGCTTGGAATTTTATTTATATGCATTGTCATTTTATAGGATATGTATTCTGTAAAACCAATACACAAGTAAGTTATTTCAATCAAGTATAGATAACAAACCGATTATTTCAATCAATAATATGATGATTATGTGTTTCAATAGAATGAAAGCTTGTTAAATTAATTTTTATGATAATTATTTACTTGTAATTCTTTGGTGAACATAAATTTCTTTTATGAGGGTGACTAAATATTTGTGTAAAGTTATAACTCATTGACCACATTAATGACTATTGTTGACCTCAAATAATGCTAGTATATGTTTTATTTTACTCTAGAAGATGAATTTGAAAACAATATTTTGTTTTTTTGTAAATTAGATGTGATTAATTGGAGAATTGTGGGGTAATTTTTTTTTTTTTAAATGACAATATATGTATTACATGAGTACATATTTTCCTATGAAATGACTGGGTAAGACAAGTAGCATAGAGTTAGTAATTTGTAAGCTACTATCCAATTATTGCATAAACCATCTTTGAATGGATGTTTTTGATAACGATCTGTAAGTCAATATTCATTTATTGATTTATTTATTATAATTCATGTAAAAAAAATTTCATAAGAATTGCAAACATGAATACATTCATTTTAGTAAAATAAGATTAAAAAGAAGAAGAAGAAGAAGAAGAAGAAGAAAATTGAAATCGTGAGAAACTTATTTGAAAAGTGTATACATTAAGGATTTTTTTTTTTTTTTTGGGATAAAATTTAAAGTCTAAAAATTGATATATATTGGGCATGAGGAACATGTATGAGTTTTACAAGAGTTTATGGTTTTTAGAGGTATTAGAGGATTCAAGGATACTAGATTAGTTTCATACCCCATATGCCATGATTAAGCAAAGATAATTTTTTTTTTATTATTTTAATAGTCATTGTTTATGGATAATCAAATATATTGATGGTCAGCTTATTACATATGTTAGCTTAAATATTTCACATGATATCATCTTGAAGATGAATATGAATAAATGCTCCAATTAAAGCAGTTGCAAATGAACTTAGAGCACGCTTGAAGCGTGTTAGAGCACACCAATAGGTTTAAGTCATAAGACTTTTCAGGAAAGGAAATGAGCAACTATTGATAATGGGAAATTCAAGAATGTAAAACACTTGATAAATCTCCTAAGGATCGGATATTATGTCCAGTATTCCAGTAAAATTAATATGTACCATGAATATATATAATGGGCTCCAGAAGAGTATAGAATGTCTAGCAAGATTAGCACGTGCCAATATTATTATCAATGCTCCAACAAAGTGTGAAGTATTATTGGATTAGTTGATGGTCTTGCCAAGTCTAGAAGAAAAGTAAACACATGTTAAGTGTTCTTATATCATGTACATCATATCCATGGTCATGCATAAAATTTGTCTAATAAAGTGATCACTAATACAATGTTTGAAAACTTCTTAATTATTAAGAAAAGTTATGGATGTGATATAATTAAATTGGGCCATCTTGGGTATATTAATCACCCGTTATGATAACCTGAAGTTTCATTATTTAATATGAAATAATGTGCTAATGTTCTCTTATGTTAGATATAATGAAATGAATAAAATGGCAAGACATACTGACATAACATTGAGAGTGAGCTATACTTTTATTGCAAATTTTGATAATACAATTTGTTATGAAGAAATTATGAAGTGATAATTTTTCAAATAACTCATGTATTCAATTATTAGGTGACCAGAAGCTCACCAAATATAACTTACATAACTAGTATCACACTTTGAAAGTCTTTGGGGATCCAGAAGATCTCCAACTAATGGAATTACATGAAAGTTAATTACTTTTGTTGAACAATCTCTTGGTTGGGGCTATTATTCGTCAGCACACAAGAATTAAGAAAAGAAAAGAGAAAACTTCACAATACATGTCTCCCCATTGATATTGTATTCCTAAAGAGAGCTGATTATATATGAAAGATTTATTGAAAGATACATGCATGTGCAATGTATATCATAAGTTAAAAATGCTATGTTTACTTAAAATTATTCTCTAGAAGAGATGAAAATTATGTTGAATATAACTTTTGAAAGAGATGAAACTGGTATATATATATAAGGATCTCCTATGAGATGAAATATTTTGGCACATGAAATTATATACTAAGTTGGTTAACAATTTGACGCCCCTATATTTTACCAACTTAGTGGGAGGAGAATTGGAATAAGTTGGAAAAAAATTACTTCTTAACATAAATTGATGATCTTTATAATGGTAATTTGAAAGGTTATGTGCCAACTTTTATTTATCTATTATGAAGAAATGTTGCACATATATGATTTGTTTTGTATACAATTATGATTCATGAAGCATAACGTTGAGGATACATTTAGGTCATATATATAATGTGTATGCATTGAGATGAATCTTGCCAATTATAAATGAATCACTACACCTGAAGTGTAAGTTATTTATTCGGTTCTAAATTAATATATAAATAAATAGATAATAAAGATGTGATATAGGGCAAGATAGTGTAGTTGACATTTTTTGCAAGTGTAATAATGATGATGATATTATAAGAGTATGAAATACCCTGGAAGTGGTATTGATATCTAAATCTAAATATAATAGATGGTCTATGCTATGAGAAAATTATGACGGTACCAATTAGAAACAATGTGTTAAGATATCATCGTAAAATAGCATGCAATAATTATATCTTGAAGAATAATATGATATCGGTATATAATGGAACCGAAGAATATTATTTATATGCAAGAAGGAATGAACTTGTTAATAAGAGTTTGGAAATATATGTCCATTTTGATGTCGACATAATGATGATATATTGATTGTTCATTATGGACCTGAAGTCCAATGAAATATGAAATATGATGATTGAAAGTTTATCATGGATTAGAAGTCCAAGGAATAAATGGATTTTGTATCCACACTGTACAGTGTCTTGCATTATTTGGAGTCTTAGGTTCATGTGCATATGTGAGTCATAGGTAAAAGTAGTTTACTCATTGCATGTGTACGTAAATAGTTATTGGATGCATAACTCATTATATTTTTGCAATATCTTACCATTAATTTCACATATCTCATGTCATTAGTTTCATGCAATAATTGTGGAGTTTGTACTTTTTCATCCAAAGTATAATTTACAAATTTGCTGGAAATTTACAAGAAAATCTAACGGGCTTATAGTTGTGACGAATATATATATATCGTCTATTTGATATCATTTTTTTTAAGTTCCTGAAGAACTTAACATTACATATTTTAATACTCAGCTAGTTAGTCCAACAATTTTATATGTTATATGTTAACATTATTACCGAACTCCTGAAGAGTCTTTATGACCAAATTGGCATCACAACCTGAAGTTTGAGCATGTGAGAGTCTAAAGAATAATGGAAGTATATATACATATATGAGCACTCGTATATATTAAGTGTTTAAAGAATATAAACAAAGTATATTTCTGCCAAAATAATGCTTATGCTTTAGAAGTACCATAAGTAACATATGTGCGTAATTACATGTCTTATATTATAATTCAAATACGATTGCAAAATTATATTGATGATGATCTCATGTGTTGGCACCAAATTTTGCCTTAAATTGTTTGGTCGAAATTGATTACCAATTTCTACTATAGGCATTCGGAAGAAGGCATGATTTGGATGGGTATGATTGATATAACTTTAAGTAACAGATATCGAGTGTGATGAAAATTAATAGGTCCAACTATTATTTTTGATGCACTTATACCAAAGAGAAATTTGAAGATGGCTTGTCGGTTCAAATGGATTCAAGCAAAAGTTTAAAGAGTCACTTATTGATGGAAACTATACGTAAAACTACAAGAAGACGAAGTTAATTACCTAGCAATATTGGATTCATTGCACCAAAAGATCTCAAGTCCTATATTTATCAAAGGGAGAGAATACGTGCTGCACTCTTTTTCCCTTATACATGGTTTTGTCCTATATTGGGTTTTTCATGATAAGGTTTTTTACGAGGCACCATATTATATGCGTATTATGAAGATGTTGTACTCTTTTTCCTTCACTATGGTTTTATCCCATAAGGTTTTTCCTAGTAAGGTTTTAATGAGGCACATTTTTAATAATGAACATCCAAGGGGGAGTGTTATAAAATACTTATAATGGTGGATGTTCATTATGCATTTATACCTATGTATGTAATTCTTCATATGATTATTGTTATTCTTCATGTAACATCAATATGGCTTTATACATCCTTGTAACTCCTCTCATGTAATAACTGCTCATTCAATGTTGATCTTTCAATACTCATAGGAAGTTATTATGTAGATGATGTATATATATATATATATATATATATATATATATATGTTAGACATAGTGGAAGATACACAATTGAGATTACATATATTCTACATCTCCATTCAGTCTTTCCTACATTTTCATAGCAAAGAGTACGGTTTTTTTAAAATTTATTTTTTGAAAAAAAAAATTGGGGACATAGGAAGTTATTTTTTTTCATATATATTTATTTTTTTTCAATACTCATAGGAAGTTATTATGTAGATGATGTATATATATATATGTTAGACATAGTGAAAGATACACAATTGAGATTACATGTATTCTACATCTCCATTCATTCTTTCCTACATTTTCGTAACTGATATGTGCGGTTTTTATAGTGTTTTTCCCCTTATTTCGAGTCAATTTTATGCTTAGTAGTTGTCATTCTGACTCTATTTTAGCTTATTTGATGTTCTTCAGCTAATTTGAAGTGTCTCGCTAAGTTTGATTAATTTCCGGTAATTTTAGAGCTTTTTAGTTTGATTTTTGTCATCCGCAGTTGTTATGCTCGGTTTTGGTATGTTTTGTAATTTCAGGCACGGAAACCGAGGCTCGGAACGAAGCCGGAAAGCTTGGACGGGATAAGAGTGAGGATACATCGAAATGCGTGTCAAGGAGTATGAAAATATGTCTTAAAGAACTCATGAAGAAATAAGAAGAAAAGAAAAAGAAAATAGCTTCTGAGGTAATGATGCGGGCGCACAATTATCACATGCGGGCGCGTTTAATGAAATCAGCAGCTGAAGAGGCACTCTGGAGGTCTGATGCGGGCGCATAAACCTCCTATGCGCCCGCATCAGACGAATTTCCGGAATTTTATTTCTATTTTATTTTCTTCGTAGTTAGGCTTTGTAAGCCCAACTTTGGGTACATTAGGCACGACTTTCTAGGCAAAACAATTTATGCTTTTCATAATTTAGAATTACTCTCTTAGGTTTTAGAATTAAGTACTTTTCTCTCTCAAATTAATTTGGGAAAATTAGGGTTTTGTTAACAACATTAATTTTCAATTCAATTCAAGTCTTCGATTCGTTCTTCAATTTGGTAATTCTTTTGTTTTTGTTCTTTATTTTAGTTTAATTTATGCTTTTTAGTTTCTTTAGTCTAGTTAATTTAGTTATTTGTTTATGTTAATTAGTTTAATTGTCAATTATTTCATGAATTCAATTAGGAATTTTACAATTGTTCTTGCTTTAATTTTCATGATCATGAGTGAGTAGTCTAATTTCTAGGGTTAGGGAAACCTTGATTAATTAATGGACTAATTAAATTAGGTTGTTTCAATTCCACAATTAGTAGTCAATTTCCTATTATTGGTTTCTTCGTTTACAATTGAATTGTGCCCGCAGATTTAGTTGTAATTCTGGTAATTGTTGAATTTGATGCCGAGAGGTAAAAATACCACAATAAGACCACTGAATAATAGGCGGAATTAGTCTAGGCATGAGCGAGAGCCGCTAGATGAGTTTCGAGGGAGTCTAGATTCGAGAGAATTAGTGAGCCCTAATTTGACGATAATTGTGAGGTTGAACGATCTTTGTTAGTGAATCCATTAGTTGTTCTTGGTGACCCGAATGACCCTAGGCTTAAATTATTGGTTTAATTCTTCGTCATTTCCCGTAATTAGTCAGTAATTAGTCAGTAGTCAGTTAGTTAGTCAGTACTTCTCAACTAAGGCCCTTTATACAGTTTAAGCTTTTTAGAACTAATAGAGTTCAACTGTTTCCCTGAGGATTCGATCCTTACTTCCCTAGCTACATTAGTTAGTGCTGTTTGATTTACTTTTGATAGGTGTGCGATAGCCTCATCAATAACAAAGAGTACGGTTTTTTTTTAAATTTTTTTTTTTTTTTAAATTTGGGGACAATCATCTCCACTTAGCTTGTTCAATCATGGCTCCGCCATTGCTTGGAATAGTGGGCCCAAGAAATAAAGTCAGCAGTTGTTGAATAATTCTCTGCAAATTGATGGAACACTGCACCAAAAAGAATAAAGAAAAAAAAGGACATAAGTATCAATTTCGGCAATCAGCATATGTGCTTAGGAAAAAAAAAAACAGAGAGAGAGGAGGGGCAAGCTTTAGTATGACTTTCACTTCCAGGCTGCTATGTTATACTGCCAGTCAAATATTAATGGTAATACCAATTTCTTTCAACGGCCATTTGAGTGGAAACATGGAAACGAATTCTACTCTATTATATTGCCAAAACAAAGTCAAATTTGAGCACTTAAAATGTTATGGATCATGTACTTATCATGTGCATGATTGAATGTCAATGAAGCAAAAAAAAAACGAAAAAAAGAAAATGAAAATCATCAAGGTGGCGAGGAGCTGAACTAGCTACGTTAATACATACAGCTTGTGCAATTTTCAATTTGACTTATTGTGACAGGCGCATTCATTCGAGTTGGCGGTGCAGATTATAGTAGACCCAATCAGATTCAGGACATTTCAGTTCAGTTAGTTTGACTTTGGTCGTTTTGTCCATTTGCTTCAACCCAATCCAGTTCAGCTATTTCGGGAGCAAGTCAAAACAATTTACTATTAGTGCGGGAATAATTTAGTTCAAACTCGGACCATTATGGTCACATCAACTTCAGTTCAATCTAAAACAGGTCAAGTAAATGTAACTTAGAAAGATGTGGGGTCTTTTTCGATCATGGTCGGGTTAATTCGGATTCTTGTGGGGACTTTAATTTTGTCTGTTTGAATGAAAGTTGAAAATTATGTGATAAATATCTTTATGATGAACTTTTAAGATATATTTTAGGTCGAATACTATGTCTGAATACTTCATATTAATTGTGTGTTCGATTGATTTTGGTGTATTTAACACATACAAATAATTATTTAATTAATATATTGGAAAGCTACCACATTTACATTTACATTGATTTCAATATACAATATAATGTGTCACGTTCATTAATTTTAAGGAAAAATTATTAAATTACAAATTACTATACATAAAATAAAAATTTAATTTATTTTTACATACGATTGAGTTTTTGGTCATATCAGTTCAGTTCAGGTTGGGTTAGGTCAAAAGATCAAACATGTTGCTTAATATTCAGTTCAATTTAGTTTGGTTCGTCCTTTTTTTTTAGGTTTTGTACAAGTTAATTTCAGTTTAAGACATTTTCATTTCAAGTTCAATTCAGTTCCATCCATTGATTTATCGGTCAATAACAATTTCAGTTGCTTTCCGTTCAAGTCATTTTTAGATTACAGATCACTTTCAATTTAGGTTATTTCAGTTCCGGTCAAAGACAATTCAGTTAACCCAACGGATTGTAATCAAATCTGATACCCCTAATTATGAATGCATGTTTGTTGTCGTAGCCATAAAAGCAAAAGATAGGAAAGAGGGCACATTTTTTTACAGTTACATAAGCATTTTCACACTTTTTCCTTTAGAGGAGTTACATGAGCATTTTCACACTCTAGGCCACACTGAGGATATCCACTAGCTGAACCCGATCGAGGAGAGCCCCTACCTCGACATTACTGCCCTGCGAGCTGCAAACTTCCTGAGACATTATCGGAGAGGGCACAAAGAGAGACTTGTTTAGTGCGTTCGGGAAATTTCATGGTGTTATCTGCCTAATGCCTAGGGATGGTCCTGGGTCTATGACCCGCCCCAAACCCTGTGCACCCGCCCCATGTATAAGGGTCTTGGGTCCAATATTTTTAGACCCAGTGGGTTTGGGACGGATTTGGGTCTATGGTTAACTAAATGGGTCTGAGTCTGGATCTCAACAATTTGGACCCAGACCCGCCCCATGGACCCATTAACTTTTTTTTAATATATATATAATATAATATAACATAAAACAAACAAGTAAACAATCTTTAATGTTCTTGTATATAATTAATATATAATTATCTCGTATATGACCTCGTATGTAACTAATCTAAACTCGTATGTAATTAATTTGATTTATTCGAACTCATTTTATTTAGACTAATTTAATCTTATCTCAAAATTGTACATAGATTTGAAATTGTATTCGCTAGATAAGTTCACTAAAATATTATGATTTAATTTTGTTGTAATAACTGCTATGTAACTTAGACACTTTCATAGGCTCGCCAGACCCACTAGACCCAACAAACCCGCCAGACCCACAGGGTCTGGGTAAGGGTCCAAATTTTTTAGACCCATTGGATTTGGGGCGGATCTGGATCCATACCCCAAAATTAGGGTCTGGGTCTGGGTCCAGCCAGACCCGTCCCATGGCCATCCCTACTAATGCCTATGTTAGTCTTACCTATCAGGAGCACCCAGACGGACAAAACCCTTGGAGGATTTCACCTGACAACATCCCACTACAGGAGAGGGCGGACTCCGAAAAGAGAGCAGTTCAGATGGTCAACCTGATCCAGCAAGCAGGCGGTCAACCCCAGCGTCCTCCAGCTCCACCACGACCTGAGTCACCTCGACATAGCTATGGTGGTCGTTCCTCCTCCACCTTTAATATGACTCCCCTGATGAACCTACTCGATGATATGCATCTCTATAACTAGCAGAGGTTTGACAGGTTAGATCATTCACTTAGAGGACTCCGTTTTGATGTTGACTTGCTGTAGATAGTCCAATGGAGAAAGCACATGAGCAATGTTGAGGCTGGGACAGTTCAAGGATTCCCGAACCATTCTAAGTGGTCACCCACATATGACCCTAGCACCGAGTCTACCTCATATCCTTACCAACCATTCTATGACCAATACTATCCTAGGGGTATTGCGGACCCGGTCAGTAGAGCTTGGATTCATCTCCTTCCTATGTTTTGCATGGTCCGGGACAAAATTTGGTTTGGGGGGAGGATTGATGTATTTTTTTTATATTTTTTCTTAGTTTTTTTTTCTTAGTTTTTTTTATCATTTTGTTTTATTCCTCTTCTTGTTTTTACCTTTTTCTTTGGAGATTGGTTTGTTTCTTTCCTTTTTCAGGATTTATTTCAAGCGAGATGTATTATTGATTCAGTACTTAGTTGGACTCCTATTAGGAATTGATAATGATTTGGTTAAATCATTCCAACTTCTCCTTCTCTTTTGTTTTGTTTTGTGTGTTTAGTTAGCTTTAATTGCTTTCTTAGTTTAGTTTTATTGCTTTCTTAGGACTGTTGGATGGTTTGTACCATTCGTTAGGAATGGGATTTTACATGTGACTAAAAAGATTGTACTGTTTTCTTAGGATTAATTTTAGAGAGAATTGATTTAATGGATTACTCGTGTCCCAGTTGAGTTTTATTGTTGGAATTGACTACTTCTGTATCCCTTATGCTTATTTTGAAAACTTTATGACTCTTTACTGCGGATGGATCCACATGTGTGATTTGTTGGCTATGACTTGAATTTGATTGCTTGATTTCCTTTTATTGGTGAACTCTTTCAACCTTGCTTGTGTCTTGGACTTGAACTGTGTTAACGGGAGGATTTGAGCCAATTTTGAATATAATACCATTCATACTTTTCTTTCATGTGTGCTTAGTTCCTGGTGCAATTATGATCTTTGGTTTAACATTGGATTCTAGTAGCTTAGTTGTGGATTTTGTGTATGCTGCGCATGATAAAAGGCTTTCATTTCTTCTTTTGAGCCTCAGAGTTTCATTTCCTACATTTACATTTTCCCCTTGATCCTATTTTTTGAGCTTTTATCCCTTTCATTTGTATTTTTAGCCACATTGCAAGCCTATTAGCCTTGCTATATAATGCATTATATGCCCAAACTTGGTTTGGGGGAGTTGAAGTGGTTGTGATGTTGTTAAAGTAAATTTTTAAAGGGTATTTTGAAGGATTGATGGTGAAATATAGTTGGAAATTTTATCATAAAAGTTTAATTATAAAGTTTCACATTTAAGGCTCTGCATACCAATGTCTAGGTCGTTGCAAGTTAATTTAAAAAATTCATATTTTATTCATGGCCTAGTTATGTATGTGTGATGATTATGTTTATTGTTATTGAATTATTAGCAAAAACGAATTATTAAGAGTCGTGAAACTATGTTTTTATTATGCATGAAGAATAAAGTAAAAAATTTTATAAAAGCGTAATAAAGCTGGAAAAAAAAAGATGCAATAAAAAGAAAGAAGTTTTAAGTTTGTAAAGTAGTGGTTGTTGATGGAATTATGAGATATATGGTGTTGATGTGAATTATAAAGAAAGTTCGGTTTGATTTAATTGAATTAGATGTTGGAGAATGTTGATGATTTTTGAAGTTGTTGATGATTTTCCTTGATTTTATATGAGTATACCCCGCATTCCACCACATTATCCCAAATTTTATCCTACCCATCACCCTAGCCACGTTACAAGCTTATCAAAGTCCTTTTTGATATTCGTGCACATGATATGGTTATTGTGAAGTGAATCCTTTGTCATGGTCGTAGAGTATTGATTGCATTCCGAGTCGACAATTAGGATGAGTGGATACCCTTAAACACTTGCATGAGGTGTGAGATGTGGGTTTCGGGTTCTTAAAATTGCTTTTTAAATACATTTTGCATTGCATTTCATATTTGGTTGGGAGGTGAGGGTTAGAGCTTCATTGTTATAAGCTTATCGTTAATTGTGTGGAGTGACAACCCGCGAGCTACTCTAGTCTTCGATTCATTAAACTTGCTTGGTTGGTTTTGTTTGACCTGTACTTAGGAAGGACGGTAATTGGATGCTTAATTGGCTAGCTTTAATCAATGTGTCTTCGGATGTTCTCTTGAGTTATAATGCTTATTTTGTTTAATGGGGTGTAGTCAATTTCGTTGTGTTTTGCTCGGGACGAGCAAAGATTCGATTTGGGGGAATTTGATATGTGTTTTATGTTGTGTTTTTCCCTCATTTTCGGTAAATTTTTGTGCTAAATAGTTAAGTTTGTGGCTTTGTTTTGATTAAATATCGTCTTTCGATGTTAAGTCATGTTTTGGAACGATTTTAGCATCTTTAGTTGACTTTTAGAGCTTTTTACGGTTATTTTATACTTTCTCGGTTATTATGTGCGGTTTTCGGTTGTGTTTTATATGTTACAGGAGCGTAATAGGGAGTTATAAAGTCATTAGAAGCTAAAACGAGTCAAAAACCACTTGCCTCGGGATATGTGCCAAGTCAAGAGAAGCCATGAACGAGATTCGAAGAATCAAGCGAAGAACTCAAGGAAATCGTCAAAATATTGTTCGTTATAATTGATGCGGGCGCAGTCTTTAAAGCCCCTTTGATCTATGCACCCACAACATAGAGCAGACTTATTAGAATTCACTCAATATTCACCATGCGGGCGTAGGGAACAAAGGTTTTTGACCTATGCGGGCGCGGGTGCTACGGAATTTAGTCTGCTCTGCTTTTCTTCGCAGTTTTTACTCGTGGGTTTATTTTAATTAAAGCCCAACTCCTAAAATTACTCTATATAAAGGGGGAACAACCCTAACTAGTTTTTGGCATATTTTTAGACATAGGAATCCTAAAACTCTTTTCTCTCTAGAATTTAGAAGCACTTAGTTTGTTCTTGAAGATTCAATTTCAATTAATGCAACTTGATCATTCTTTTGGTAATTTCCTTCCTTATGCTTTTCAATTCTTTTTAATTCATGAATCTCTTTAATTTCTTAGTTTTTAGTTTAGTTTAACTAATATATTTATTTTGGCTCTTAATTTAGTTTTTATTAGTAATTAATTTAGTTTTAGTTCTAGTTTTTATTAGTTTATGACTATGAGCATGCTATTTAAATTTGTTCTTGTTTTAGTTCCTTTAATCATGTGTGAGTAGTCTTTTGCTCTAGGGTTAGGGAATCTATGATCATTTTATGACTTTATTTTACGTTCATTAATTAATTCTTGGCTGTTAGTTGAATTTCTATTATTGATTTTTATTGATTGCAATTAGATTGTGGCCAGTTTTAATTGTAAGTTAGGTTATTGTCGAAATCGAGACCGAGAGGTAAGATTACCACAATTAGGCCACTGAATAATAGGCAAAAACAAATTTATGCGAGCGAGAGCCGGTAAAGGAGTTTTGAGAGAGTCTAAGTTCGAGAGAATTAGTGAGCCATAGTTCAATGAATGCCAATGAATTAATTAGTGCGTGAGTGTTTAATGAGTTTGTTGATTGATCATAGTGGACCGATTGCCCTAGATTTCCTTCATAAGAGTTTAATTCGTAATTTCTCGTCATTTTCCTTAGTTTTAGCGCTAGTCTTCTTAATTGTAGTAGTCTTTTACCGAACTTTCCACAAAGGCCCCTTATACATTTTAGAACTAACTAGTATTTGGCCCGGGCAATGCTCTGAGGATATATGCGAGTTAATCTAACAATTTGAAATTTGATGTTTACTTCACATTTTACTAAAATAATTACAACTTTACACAACTGACAAACATAACTTTACCAATTTATGTATAATAATCAAATTTAATAAATGCAAGTAAGAAAATAACGTGGTAGTTATTTAATAAATACGATTCGTATTTAGTCACCACTTGGTCATAAGTTCTTTTGGAATTAACTTTTTTTTTTTTTTTTGAAAGGACTTTTGGAAATAACTTGGTAGTAGAATAAGAAAGGGAATTAATTATTACAGGTGAAGAAACAAATTCAGATTTATAAGATTTAATTCTTATTAAGTAACAAAAATTCTTCTATAGCTTAGTGGTTTGAATTATAACTCTCAAATGAAAGGTCGAGGGTTCGAGGCTTGATTTAGTTATATTTTTAATGTAAGTATTTTAAAGTTAAGTTAAATTCGCCACATCATTGCACATGTGTCGCCATGTCAAAGATATTAGAAGTGACACATGGCGGGATGGCAAAGCTTTTGTTGACGTTTTAATATATAGTATTGATAGGATTTAATAGCTTCCCTGAGGATTCGATCCCTACATCCCTAGCTATATTAGTTAGAGTTGTTCGATTATTTTTTAGAAGTGCGCGATAGCCTTGTTCAGAAAGTAATCACAAAAAATATTACGGAGTACACAATATTGAAGTACTTCTTAAGTCATTTCCTAAACCTATTAAGTACATACTAGTACATCAAACCATTGATTTATTCGAAGAATGGCAGTGAACAGTGGAACACATTATTAATAATATATAGATATGGATTAAGTTATCATGTATAAGGATTCAAAAATGGTCTGGAAAGGATTTTGAATGATTTAAGTTTTATTAATGAGCATGAAAAGATTATTGATGATTTAAATTTAAATAAGGAGCGTAAAAAAAGTTATGTGGCAAGCTATGGTGCAAGTGGCTTTTGTACGATTTGGAAAATTATAGATTTCTAGCAAAGATTAATTTACCAAATTTATCACAAGTTGAGCAAATTTTGAAATATCGATTATACACTCAGGTCTATATATCGAGATAAAAACCTGTTTTAACACATATAAAGTATTCAATGTATTTTATAAAACATTTGATGTGTTTTTATAAACATTAGATGTATTTTACAGATTTTAGTACATTTATGCTTAGAAATCTAATGTTTTATGAAATAAAACTAACACCATGTTTTGTGAATAGCAAGATTATATCTATTATTTTTTGTATTATTCCTAATGTTTTATAAAACAACATTTCATTATCTTTTATTTTTAAAATGTTCATCTTTAATGAAAGATAATATATAAGACTCATATCACCATAACTTTACCTTTTTCAATCTGTATTTTCTCACTAATATTCAAACTTATTTCTCTCTCTTTCTCGTTTTTCCTTTTTCTTCATTCTCTATGTAGCAAACAATAAACTTTTCTTACTCTATTTTCTAACCTACAATTTTTTGTCACTTGGATAAATTAACTATTGATGTTCTTGAAATTTTGTCATGATATTGATGATACAAGATGATCAAGAAATGAATTGAAGAATATATGAAGTTGAATCTAAATTTTTTGATGAATAGTTCAATCTATAGGTTGAAAATATATTCAAAGGTTATTTTGATTTAAATTGTATAAATAGTACATATTAAAAGACAATATATGTTTCAATAATTATACGTTTTATGAATTTCATATATATATTTTTTATAATATGTCGTAAAGTATGTTTTATGAGACATTACTAGTGTTCTATAGTAATTATTATTTGTTCAATACTTCTATAGTATAATACTCCATGTATTATAATATATAACAAGATGTTCAATAATAATTACTCGATATTTTGTTATATATTACTACATCTTTTCTAATCTATAATAATCTTTCATAATATATAAGATGATATTCCCACGTTCTATATTTATTGTTGAATTTTTTTTTTTAATACTAGTCGTTCCCATGCGCGCTACGCGCACGAGGGCCCAAACGCTCCCGAATTAGTATTACATGAAAATATTATTGGATAATGGCCATCATATGGTAGCAATGCTTACTTGTGTTGCAAGGTGAATGTAATATCACTTGAATCTATGTTTTGAAAGTAAATACTTACAACTAAGATCATAATGACAATCTTCTTAGATCAATAGATTAATCTTCAGTTCTGAAATTTAACGTAGCAATATCTGAGTTGCATAGAAGTTATAGGTTTTTGTGGGTTTATGCATCAATACCACAAAGCACTTAGAAGTACTAATATATTATTTACTTAGCAAAAGGCTATGCAAATCCCAAAGTAGTTACCAAAGTCTATGATTCTTCAAATTCAACTGAATGACCTCCCCAGGTGAGAAACTTGCAATGTAGCTTGGGTATTATCACGAACATCCATGAGCAATGTAGCTTGGGTACCATTACCAAATTCCTCCACCACTGTAACACACGCAAAGCCCCCAAATGGTACTTGATTAGTAACTATATCAAGGAAGTTCAATCAACGCAGTTGTTGCAAGTTGATCTAGGGATGCACAAATGAAGTTCCTAATTATTAATATAAATGGAAGTAAATCATAACTTAATCGAAATCCATGAGTTTCTCAACTACAAATCATAATTTACCAAGGAGCAAAAAAGAAGACATGCTCCCTCTGCCTCTGCCTTTCTCTCACTCCCTACCCTTGTCTTGTGCATTATCCCAAGTCCTAACCTACTTCTCCCTCTCCGTGTTTCCCCTTTCTTCAAAACTCAGTTTGCCTGCTAAAAATCAGAAACTACCTAGGAGCAAAAAAGAAGAGATAAAGTTTTTTTATGGAGATACAAACAACCCCAAGCATTTAGCCCCAAAATAAGGATATAAAACTTCAAAGAACATTTATCAGATTTAAAAACAGCTGAAAATGCTCTATGTGAACCTCTCCCTCCCCTCCCTACCATTATATTGCGCTTTCTCCCACTATATATCCCCCTCTCCGCGTTCCCCCTTTCTCCGACACTCAATTCGCCTACCCTCTAGGCTCTAGCCATGGAACAATTCATTGTCTAGAGCTAAAAAAAATAAAAAAAGTAATCAAAGGCAAAATAATACTAAAGTTAATCAGTCACAGCTCCACCTAGTTACTATCGAGTATCTGAAAAAAAAAAAAAAAAGTTACTATTAAGTATACTAAGGACTAATGAGTATTGATTGTGTGAAGGAGCGATGCATTTCAACTGAAATCCCTAACAAAAAAAAATACCTATATACCAAGGAATAAAGGTCATAACTTTTACATTTAAATATTTAATGGCAACAGATAACAGAAATTAGATAAGGAAAACACCATGTATAGCAACACATTTTTTTATGTTACAAGAAACAAAACATATACATTCAAAATCATCATCTCTTAACCATCCAAATAATCATATAAATGAGTACGAAACATAATCATTACCAACTATTATCGCCTCTAATTTCGCACAATTGGAATATTTGTCCGGGTGGTCCTTGGTTAATTTGAAAAGGCCGAGCTAACACGAAACCAAAAAACGAAAAAAAGACATAACCTAAACAATTAGTATTATTGAGTTCATACCTCAACATAGGAAAAACAAGGACAGAAGCAAGATCACAAAAAAAGGGAAGATTAACAATTGACTAACAAAATAAGAAAGATGACAAGATAAATGAGCAAGAGAGCAACATTTCATATAAAGTTCCATCAAGTTGCTGAACCATGAAGTTTTCAATAGTGGTTTGCTCAGTTAAATCCTGCATGATGTTTAAAGATCCATTACCAATAGTACTAATTAAGCATAAATGAATTCAACAAGAACAGAAATTCAATCATTTTTGTTTCATCCGATAGCTCGTTCTTGAAAGTTTCGTTCACAAATGAAATACGTAGGGCACAGGTGAACATATGCTTATAAACCTTCATTAGCATTTGTTTATACTTATCAAGTTTATAAGAAACTTTTATTCAATGAACATAATAGATTTAGTGCAACATCAACCATCTAATTAACTGAACTAAATAATAACTCAATAAAAAAAGAAAATCAAATGCCAAAATACCATTACTTTTCTCCCATTGCACCTCTCCCTCCCCTCCCACCATTATTTTGCGCTTTCTCCCATCATACTTCTCCCTCTCTATGTTCCCCCTTACTCCAAAACTTAATATGTCTACCTTTAGCCATGGAACAATACATTGTCCAGAGCTAAAAAAATACTATTGAGTAGTCAAAGGTGAAATACTATTGAAAACTTAACTTTGCAGCTTAACACACAAAATCGGTAGCAATAGAAGGTGTAAATTAAAAAAAATGTAGTGCTAAAGATGTGATTCAAAAGCAATAATTCATTTTTGAGAAATAAGGCACACGCTTCTTTGTGGCTTATTCACCCAAATTCAGTAGCAATATATTGTCTAAAGCTGCTATTCTAAAGATGTTATTCAAAATCCAAACTTCTCCCTCATCGTGTTCCTCCTTACTCTGAAATTCAATTCATCTACCCTCTAGGTTGTAGCCATGGAACAATACATTGTCCAGAGCTAAAATTATTACTATTGCGTAGTCAAAGGTGAAATAATACTGAAGTAAATCAGTCACAGCTCCATCAAGTTACTACCAAGTATCCGTAAAAATAAAAAATAAAAAATAAAAAATAAATTAAAACTGAGTAGTGAGTATTGAGTGTGTAAGGAGCGATGTATTGAAAAACACAACATTGATCATCAAATTGAAAGTGACAGAAATTTTGCTATATTGATATCCCTATTTGCCTCAACTAAATCCCTTAAAATAATCAGGATTGCACATGAATCTGATCTATTGATTCTTAAAAAATAAAATTAGAATAGCATTTAAAATGAATAAAAATATAGTACAAAGTGGACTATTGAAACTGATTGATTAATGAATTTGGGAAGCAACTTACAAACTTGGGTGAAAAATATCAGAATAATCTTCAAAATCACCTCAACTTAACTTCATCCTCCTGTGAAAGCTGAAAGTACACATGAATGAATGAAACAATAAAAAGAATGAAAAACCTGAACAACCAAAATATAATACATTAACTGCCCAAACAGTATGAGTCAAATTGTTACTGTGGTTAGGTTGATAGGTTTATAAAGCATTCAACCAATTTATAAGGTGATAACCCATAAGGTAAATAACAATGAAGAAGGATTATTATCTCAAGTTCTAAAGAAACCAATATACCAATAGTCAATAATATTGGAAAGCTACAAACTTTAAAAATCCAGCAGCAGGGCATATCTACCATCTTTACACTACAAATTTCATGCATTAAGAGACAAATGATGCTAAATCTTACCTTATCTTCCTATCACTAATCAACTATATAATACCTTAAATATGATAAATAAGGATACTGCTAAAGCCTAATGCAGCTATTATAAGGATAATTTTAAAATAGCGTGTGAAATATATTTCATAAATATTACTATAATCAACACATTGTGAAGACTAACGGGTAATTGTAGGTGGGAGAAGGAATAAGTAACTAATTTTGGATTGAAAAGGCTATAATAAAGAAGTAGGATTCTACAACATTCTCAACACATGCAATATTGGTCTAAGATTTATGACAATAAAAAAACTCAACCTCATATTCCATGCCCCTTCCACCTACCTCTTCTTTCCATAATTTCCTACATTATTGCAGCCCCTCCTCCCAACATGTACTAAATTGAGAGATCAAAACAAGTAATCACAATTTCACAATAAACTAACATTTGCATACTTATGTCGAAACACAACTTACAATTGAGGCCAAGGCTATTATAAGATAATATTTTAATAAACTAATGATTTAATAGAGTGAATAAAAAACTACCTTAGCAGTATGTGACTTGGATGGATTTACACCACTTCCAAAGATAAAGAAAAATGTAGTATTGTAACACACCTGAGACAACAAAAATAGAAAAAGAGAAAGTGAGGCCATTAACATATTAGTGGTATTTAGTGTGACAATATGGGTAAGAACAAACCCTGCAAACCAAGAACAACCAGTAACAAACACCAAACAAATGTATTTCTATACTACACAAGACAAAATTATTTCAAAGTTACAAAGTTTTGCAGTGACCGATGAAATTATTACAAACACCAAACAACCCGCCTAAAACTAATTTTCTTATATTTCAAAGTTTTGCAACGGCTGATACACAATATTTTTAGATCAAAATAACAACAAAACAACAGGCAAGATGTCCATACCTTGTCACTAAGCATAAACAACAAATCATACAGGGGTTGGTCTAGCTCCCAGTTCATTTCCATCCTTCACAAATCCAAATATTAATGAATTAAACAAAAAGGGAAAAATAACAACAATAATAACAATGATCCCAAAGATGAACAATTATCAATAAATTAATCAATTATCATATAACTATTATTCTTATTATTTATGCAATGTAAGAGTTTCAATTTAAGGGTATTAAATTAGGTTAACAAAATTATCAAATAACCATTGCAAAACCCTAAACCCAATCAAGTAAACCAACAGTTCGCTTGAACATCAAGAATGACAATTTCCTTTTACCTTAAAATGCAATTTTTAAAACCAACAGTCCCGCATGTCCGACAATTAAAATCAACTCATTTTATTAAAACTCATCAAGCAAACAATCCAAACCTGCTAAAAATACAAACCCAAACTAATCAACAAAAAACCAGCAACGAAAACAAGTGAGGTGCGCTCACTTTAATCAACAAATCAATTCAAACCAAAGCACTTTATTCAGATCAATAGAAAATGAAATTGAAAATTTAACTACAACAATGTCAACTGAAAAGTAACTAAAAATAATAGAATCAAACGAACAATACACAAAAAATTGGGGATCTAAAAACTATATCTACAATACAACACATACCATCAAATATATCTGTTTGTAAACGGAGGATCAGAATCAAACATTCAAGCTCATAACATTCAAAGATATTCAATGAGTAAAGCAACAGTTCAATATATAGTAGATGCAAGACTACATGCAGCTTTTGAGCAATTAGGAGTATCATATAAGTCATTTGATTACTCACAATCAATACAAACAAGTACAATTCAATTAATTCATGAGTTACAAATAGCAGCTTATATATCAAAGATTCAAAGAGATGGAAAGATTCAAAGATACAATACCCTCTCCTTTCCTATCGTTGTTGATGAATATCCGAAGCTGAAAAAGGTCATTGATGAACGCAACGAACCCTAAACTGCAAAAACAATCAACAATACACTCAAAAAATTAGCAAGAAATCAAAATAGACAAAGAATTATATAAAAAAATTATTAAGAAATCGAAAAAATATTCAAGATCAAAACCCTAACCACAAAATTATTCAAGATTGAACCGAAATTCGAACAAGTGAACCACTAAAAAAAACTCAATTTCGAAACCCTAATTCGAAATTAGAAACTTGAAATCAAGAAACCCAAAATTCGAACCCCAAACTTGAACTCATAAAAACGAAATTCGAACCCCAAATTCGAACTCATAAAACCCTGAAATCGAACTCATAATAACCCAAATTCGAACCCCAAATTCAAACTTATAAAAACCCAAATTAGAACCCCAATTTCAAACTCATAATAGGAATTCAAAACCCTAACCATAATTGGAAATAAAAAGGTTGAAATCAAAACCTAACCTAGAAAAATACCTTTTTATTTGTTCAGAAAATTTCGATTGAGAAGGGCTGCAATTCTTCCGTCGCTACTTTGATTAATAGAAAAGGGTTGCAATTCTTCCGTCGCTGCTTTGATTACTAATAGAAAAGGGTTGCAATTCTTCGGTTGCTGCTTCGATTGACATAAAAGGGTCGCAAAAAATTGAAACCCTAAGCTAATCACGAATGAAAAGGGCTGAGATGAAGAGGAAGAGTGGGAATTTGGCGGAAGAAAGAGAAAGAGGGGAGGAAAGGCTAAAGAGGAAGGATGAACGACTGAGATGAGTGATGAACTGATGATGCTAGCAATAAAAAGAAGGAAAAATTGTCACTTACCACTTTTTTAAAACTTGTTTTTGTAATTTACCACCTTTTAAAATAATTTTGTCAGTTATCATCTTTTAAAATATTTTTTGTTAGTGATTACCTCAGGAAAAAAATTCCGGTTATACTGTCGGAATTAGCCTTTGACTCAATTAAAAAAGGTTTTGTTAGTAAATATTTTGATATTTACACTCCATCCTCCTATCTTCACTTATTTTACTCACTCAACGTTAACTCTAAATCAAATTTCAACGTACCAAATATTTCAGCTTTTAAAAAAATTTATACTGCCAAAAAAAATTATGCTGTGCAATTGGGAATCAAAGACTCTATTAATTGTGCTTCAATTTATAAAGGGTAGGTAAATTTCATCAAACTTCATCATTTTCGTTGCGAGTTGTTCTTTAGTTCACATTTTTTTTACTCACTCAAGCTGATTTTGGGTTTTCTTTTCTATATATGGTTCATCAATGGCAACAGAAGAAGAAGATTAGTTACACAATCTGTCAATTTAAAGGAAAAAAATCAAACTTTACCAAAAAAAATTGAATTAATTTGGAGAACAAGAAAGAGTGAGAATAGGGTTTTTGTTATGATTTAGGGTTGATTTTATAAGAGGATGGAGTGAGGGGTTTAGATTAGAAATTGGAGGGAAGGGGGGGGGGGTAAATTAGGAGGGAAGTGGAAGAGGGTGCAAATAGAAGTCAATCGCTAATTCCGACACTTAAACCAAAAAATTTCGCCTGAGGTTTTCATTAACAAAAAATTTTTTTTCAAAAGGTGGTAACTGACCAAAAAATTTTTAAAATTAAAGGTGGAAAGTGACAAAAATAGTTTTAAAAAGGTGGTAACTGACAATTTTTCTTAAGAAGAAACTCAACTGTTCACTGTTCTTCGTGAACAGTTTCTGAAGTTGGGTTTTTTTTTATTTAAAGGGTATTGAATTACTATAAGTTATTATGTTACCACATGTTCTATATATAATAGATAATTGTACATGTTTTATATCTTTGGTTTATTCTTTAATAAGACAATACTCAATGTTCTTTATTTTAATAATTATAGATTGTTCTTTTTTATTTGGATTGTTTGTCCAAACTAACTTGGTTTTATTTGTTTTTGCGAAAAACTACCTTTCTTTATCATTTTTGTCCTAAACTACCTTGTATTGCTCTTTTTTTGTTAACTCCTACTTTATCCCAAATTCTAGTGTTGACTTTGTGTGTTTAAAAAAAAACGTTTGTATGTTACGTGACTTCACATACATGGGTGAAGATAAATTTAGTTCGGGCATGTGAAGCAAATAATTAAGGAAATATTGGGTTTTAGAATTCAATTTTGTGTGATTTAGAAATTAGAAGTTGAGATAAAATGAACTAAGAGAGATCGAGAAAATGGGATTTTTTGGTGGGAAATAGGGTTTAATGACGTCATTTGAGATGCACGTCTTTATTTTGGCCTGAAAACATTTGGTAAACGTTGAAATTTAAGGGTAAGGTAGTGGTCAACAAAAAATGACAATTTAAGGTAGTTTAGGATAAAAACAAAAAAGAAAGGTAGTTTTTCGCAAAAATTGATAAAATTAAGGTAGTTTTGGACAAAAAATCCTTTTTATTTTCCACATTAGTTGTATGTTCTATGATTTTATCTCTTATTTTATCTATAAGATCATAATTATTCTTGCTTAGCTTGTATTTATTGTTTTATAAAAATAGCTATATGTTTTAATACTACATGTTTTATAATAACTATTGCATATACTATAATATATACTACTTAAACTTTATATTTTCTTTATTATGTGAAGAGGAACATATAAATATGCTAGAAACAACAATTTCTCATCTAAATACTTTAAATTTAGACTTTGATATTTTAGTTCCACATTTTTACTTTGGTGTTATATTATCATTTAAAGATTTTTTTAATAAAAATTGTATTTGTAAGTTTTGTTTTGTGAAATTGACATTCTGTTTTATAATAATGACTAGTTATTTAATATTATAAAAAAGGACCTTATGTCTTAAAATATACACCCGGGGGCACAATCTCCGGACTGAGCAAAATTTTCATTTTATGTCAGAAATATCCATTTTCAAGCAACTTTAGTTATTTTTCAAGTCACAAAAATTTGCAGCCATGTTACTTATTTTTAAATTCATAAAACTGATATATAATTCAGATCAGAGTTATATGTTTTCAAGTCAGTATGGGCAATTGTTAAGTCAGTATGCTTGAAAATTTTAGCTATATTCCTCAAGGTGAAAAATTTAAAACCCCTTATTTGTTTTAGTATTGTTATAGATAGATAGATTGATTGATTCTATTGAAGTTGATCCTTTAAGCATATCTACCAAAGGTTTATTACTTATTATCATTGATGTTGAATGAAATGAAATATATATTTTGGAACATTTCCAAAGAATATGTAGAATCAGCAACGTACATGTCAATATGTCTTGGCACATTATTATCATCAAATAATAGCATAAGTGAATAGTTTTTCTTTTCTTTTTTTTTTTTTTGGAGAGAAACACATAGGTGAATAGTTTGATAGCACAACCAACGATTTTGAATGAAGTAAAATTAAATAAATTGAAATGGATATAATATGTTGACTGAAGAAACACTAAGATGGATTGGAATGAACTAAGTTTAGTGGAACTAAATGTATCAGAACTTAAATAAGTGAAAACAATTTCTTGTTTGAATAAACAAAGTCACATGAGTCTTAAGACTCGAAACTTGAATAGGTATTAACATGACATTAAATAAAGTGGTCACCATTCTTAGTGATTAATGCACATTAAAGTGTGCATTACATAGAACCTGCCTAGTAAGTATCTAGTGCACTCCTAGGATATTAACATGGTTGTGAATCTTGTGATGTTACTTGGTATCATCTGATGAGATTACAAATGAGATTTAGTAGAACACAACATGACGTGGAGGAGTTCACACTGATTTCCTTAATTATGTCTCGGACACTACCAATCTGGTGCATGACCTTATCGGACGGGAAACCTCATACCCTAATTGAGTCTAGTGGACGGTGGCTATTCGGGTCCATTAAGACTCTAAGGAGGGCTAATGTGAGCCTTTACTGGATTTTTGTTCCAAGCCAATCATACTTACCCTATGCGATGACCCTTCCCATGGTATAAAGAACAAATTTACTCGTGGACTTAGTGTCTACAAATTTTATCTGCTTCTTTTTCTTCATTCAAAACCGATCACCATAAGAAGCCATTTTTGCACTCAAATTGAAGGAATTATTAACCACTTATTGAAAAAAGGGAAATTCAAAGAAGCCAATGATAAATTATGCGAGAAAAACCTCTGAAAGATGCTATTCAGTGTACGATCATATGTTTAGATTGGCTTTTATAAGAAGTCAAACATGATTAGTATGTTAAATTAAACTTATACAAATATATAATTATAAGAAAATAATTTATCAAAGATTTCGTCCAATCGGTTCAGGTCGGAATTCTCAGGTCTTGGACCGGACCGGACCAAAAACCCAGAATCCATATTTTTCTTGGGCCGAAGACTGTGCCAAGATCCCCGGTCTGAACCGATTCTTATTCCGATTCGGATCGGATTGCGCACACCCCTAACGATGTGACACATAGACTTCGATTGAAACTCCCGTAGATTAGATGCAAAATAATGTATAAATAAATAGATTAACAAATCATACGTTTATAAAATCACCACCACCACCTGTTTTAGGTGATGTTATAATATTCATTATCACTCTCATAAATGTACATGTAAATTATTACTAGCTTGAAAGGAGCTAGTAAATGTACATCCATTATTGAACACACCATTGTAAAATCAAAAGGTATCAAAGATAAACCAGCACACCAAAACAACCCAACAGACATAAGAATAGCAAATGTAACAACATCAAAAGACCATGATCATGCCTTGCTGATGAGTTGATCGAAAGACCAAGTTTCAACAGAGGATGCACTATGAATCTGGCTCACAAGTGTAGCCACTAGTCGATGTAAGTTTGACACATATGAAATTTGTCTCTGGACAACACTCGAAAACACCTGGTTCGCATTCATGTCCTTGGTGCTCTTCACATTCTTCACATTGGTACTCACCAGATGTATCAGTTTCATGACATCTAAGATCTCCGCAACACTCGAAAAGGTTGGGATAGCACTCATGTCCCACGTGCTCCTCACAATCTTTATCTTTACACTCGAAATAATTAGGTGTAATTTCATGACAGGTCAAACCAGAATTAGGACAACAATCAAATACGTTAGGTTCGCATTCATGTCCATAGTGCTCTTCACATTCTTCACATTGATACTCGCCAGATGTATCAGTTTCATGACATCTAAGATCTCCGCAACACTCGAAAAGGTTGGGATAGCACTCATGTCCCACGTGCTCCTCACAATCTTTATCTTTACACTCGAAATAATTAGGTGTAATTTCATGACAGGTCAAACCAGATTCGGGACAACAATCGAAAAGGTTAGGATAGCACTCATGGCCATAGTGCTCTTCACAATCTTTATCTTTACACTCAAAAGAATTAGGTGTAATTTCATGACAGGTCAAACCAGAATTAGGACAACAATCAAATACGTTAGGTTCGCATTCATGTCCATAGTGCTCTTCACATTCTTCACATTGATACTCGCCAGATGTATCAGTTTCATGACATCTAAGATCTCCACAACACTCGAAAAGGTTGGGATAGCACTCATGTCCCACGTGCTCCTCACAATCTTTATCTTTACACTCGAAATAATTAGGTGTAATTTCATGACAGGTCAAACCAGATTCGGGACAACAATCGAAAAGGTTAGGATAGCACTCATGGCCATAGTGCTCTTCACAATCTTTATCTTTACACTCAAAAGAATTAGGTGTAATTTCATGACAGGTCAAACCAGAATTAGGACAACAATCAAATACGTTAGGTTCGCATTCATGTCCATAGTGCTCTTCACATTCTTCACATTGATACTCGCCAGATGTATCAGTTTCATGACATCTAAGATCTCCGCAACACTCGAAAAGGTTGGGATAACAATCATGTCCCACGTGCTCCTCGCAAGTTTCATTTTTGCATTTAAAAACATCAGGTGAGACTTCAAGGCATTGAAGTCCAGAATCCGTACAACATGAATCTTGTGGATCAGTGACACATGAGTCGTCATATTGACCACACTGAGCTTTGACATTCGTAGCCGCCAATTGGAGCAACACTACACAAATTATATAAAACTAAGCTAAGTCAACATGGTATTGCATATAAGTAAAATGTATATATTTCCCTCAAAAAAAATGTAAATTGTATATATTATGAATGGCAGAATCTATGAATCACGGTATCCTAGATATTAGACATTAGCTAAAGTATAAAAGGATAATAGGATAATATAGAAATACCGAATGTCATCATAATATGCAGCTCCATGATTATATGACTCAAATTTAAGGATGCATGGATGAAAATAATAATTATATGAACCTGCTATGACAACAAATGAAGAGGCTAACTTCATGATTTTCTTAGAGCAAGTCTTCATCCCTGGTTTTCTTTCTTAAAAACTATTGAATTTTACTTTAGTTTGAGTTAGTAATTTTTTGTTATGTTTCTAATTACATTTCTAGCCATTTATACTAGTTTACTCCAACCCAAGTACTATTATTATAAACGTTGTTGCTATCAATATTGTTTAGTTTATTCATACAAAATCGTTAGTATAATAACACGTGCTACTTATATATTGTTCTTTCATGTGTAATAATGTTGTTAGTTATTAGATAATGATTCTGATCTGTTAACGTTAGTTATTGAATTGGTATTATCAGCAGTATGTTTGAGATATTATGCCGGCAAATATACCTTGCCAATTCTACTACTCTCTCCGTTTCTTGAAAATCATGTCAGTTGTATTTTTTTAACTATTCACAAGTAATAAGATTCTTGTAAATAACTATTGATGTATAAGAAAAAATATAGCCATGTGGGGTCTTGTTTGATTCGTGTTAATAAGTACATTATTAATATTCAATTGTTACAATTTTTATACATGTGTAACTAAATATGTAAACGTTATAAAACATGCATTGGGAAGCGTATAAATAGTAACTGGTAGGATCTTCAAGGAACGAAGGGAGTAGTTTTTTTTTTTTTTATTCTTATTTATTTTTTTATATTCGGTGTACAGTAATTATTGTGCAACGGGTTTAAAGTTATACTTTTCTGCGATCTAGTTACTATAGCATCACCTCAAGTTATACTTTATTAGTTCGAGTTATACTTTTTTGAGTTCCAATTATCTTAAAAACAACTCACGTTATCATGCACCTATTTATTTATTTATTTATTGCTATAAAACTCAATTTTAATGAATTAATATACCTTATTATGTCATACAAAAAGTTATTTGTTCAAAATATTCAATAAAATTTCAATGTTTTTAAAGTTACAATAAATTTGATTCTAGTTACCAAAAAATTGGTTCAAATTGGTAAGTAGCAATAGTATGTTTCAAATATTGTACTGGCAGATATACCTTACCAATTTTACTACTCCCTCTGTTCCCTATTTTTCTTTACATATCTTGTTTCTCTATGTTCCATATTTTTCTTTACATTACAACTTTATTAGATTTTTAACATTTTTTTTATTAAAATGGACCCCACATACCACCCACTAATCAAGCTTCTATTAGTTGCAACTTGTTTCTCTCTCATCAATTATTACCCCAATTTGACCCCACCACTATTATTATATCATATATCAAAATGTGAGGGTGAATAGTGACCGTCAAGAATAACAGGGCACGGAGGGAGTAGTTTTTAAAAAACGAAAAATTAATTTATTCGTAAAACTTCATACAATATTTAGAGGAAGATTCTAAAATAATAAATACAAAACAATAACAATCAAATCAAATCAAATTCATTGAGCATCCCCTCGTCTTTCACATCTCTGCTTGGTACAACCTTCTGCAATAGGGTCTTTAAATCTATTATATTTATGCAATTGAATTAAACCTTAAGTAATAGATTGTACTCGTATATTTGATATGTGTTGTAATATCGCATAAACCTTCATCAATAAACCTAATTTATTACAACTCACTACAATTACCAACATAAAAAAACACAAAGAAACAATAGACCTTCTTTGGGAGGGTAGGATAAACTCTTTCTTTTAAGAGAGCTTCAATCCTCTCCAATGGATGAAGTATTATTGACAATTCAAAAGCTGAAACACACAAAAAAAAAACAAAGAATAAAGAAATTGGGGCTAATGCCCAACTTGATCAAAAACAAAGAACAAAAAGAATATATTAATTGTGTCAAAAACCCTAATATAGTAACTAAAATAATAATGACATCAATTACTCATCAGTATTACTCATCAATTGATCTGATCAAAATTACTCATCAGTATAACGACATCCCTATATCATTATGTCAAGAAAACCAAAGAAGATATCAAACTACGAATAAATTATAATCTAACTGCCATAGAAGATATCAAACTACGAATAAATTATTATCTAACCGTCGGAGAACAATTCATCTGAAACACAGTAGTTTCAAAACCTTTATTCACATAAATTTGATCAAAATGTGTATAAACCAAAAAGTACTATGCGAAATTTTAGCAGCATCATACTTTAGAATATGGACTCTTCGTAAAAGTTTATAACTCAATGCACAAAGGCACTACACAGTAGATCTACTACATGTACGTACGAATGTTACTCCCCGGCCCTCCTCCCATAATTGTATCCTTTTGGTTTTACCGGCAGTCTACTAAATACCTTTCTCATAACAAACTACAAGCACACTTTGTCAAATTAGATGGTCTAGCTACTCTTATATACCTCAATCTACTACTGCCTCGCTTCCTCCGTGACTCCGCCGAACCTCCTGTACTCACAACACAGTGCTAATAACGAAGACAAAACCTTCCAAAGCAAAGACACTAATTAGTTTTTTGCTCAACTAATTAATAAGCATTTATCACTCAATAGACAAATTGAGTTCAGCATATCACAAACTAGAACACTAGTGCAATTTACCGCCGTCCAAATTACCTTTCAAATTAGTGTTTTAAATTTCTAATCCAACTAGTAGAACACTGGTACACGTGCAAATTAAATTACCGTGCAAGGTCACTAACTAGAACACTAATCTATGCTTCTTAATTCACTTTAATATAAATGTAAACATAGATGTCACAATGACTATCTTAATGACTCAAGCAACTGCAAACAATGGCATTTTATCATTATATCACAAGTCCAAATCCATCGTGACAGATGTTTGTCATGTGACGCTTCAATTCGAGCTATTGTACTAAAAAGCATGCAAATATGGTTACCTAAGCTTTGGCACACTCACGTAATTTACTACTCTGTAATTTATATTTATAATCAACTACTATATATTAAAACGTAAGGTGAAAAATCCCAATAAAACATATAATTTACCAATTAAGTCATATATTGTTGTTGTCTACTTTTCCACAACAATCTATTATAGCATGTATGTCACAAAAAAAAAAAAAAAAAAAAAAAAAAAAAAAAAAATT
>PYUH01000151.1:727730-776010 GCA_016808085.1 Suaeda aralocaspica
TAAACTAGGGTTTCCTGTAGAATAAACCCTAGTATCCAGAACATTCTAGATCATACCTAAGGGGTATAATGGACATCCATAAAATAATAATATTTTATAACACTCCCCCTTGGATGTCCATTATAAAGCAAATATACATCATTTTATAATGCGCATGTGCAATGCTGCGTCATTAAAAACCTTAACAAGAAAACCCAGTGGGAAAAACCATAGCTAAGGGAAAAAGAGTACAACGCGCATTGACTCCCCCTTATGATATCATCAGTTGAGATCCTTGAGATGACGCAACCCGATTTGTTGAACTAATTTCTTGAATGTAGCAGCAGGAAGCGCCTTGGTAAATAGATCTGCTAAATTTTCGCTTGAACGAATCTGTTGGACACTATTCTTCTGAAGATCATGGGTGAAGAAAAACTTTGGCGAAATATGCTTTGTCCTGTCACCTTTAATGTACCCTTCCTTGGGTTGTGCAATACAGGCTGCATTGTCTTCATATAATGTAGTCGGAGCTTGTTATCCACATAATCGACCACAATCTTCTTGTATGTGCTGAATTAGAGACCTTAGCCATACACATTCTCAACTAGCCTCATGAATTGCTAAAATTTCTGCATGATTAGAAGAAGTAGCAGTAATGGTTTGTTTCATGGAACGCCAAAAGATTGCGGTGCCACCATATGTAAATACATATCCAGTTTGTGATCGAGCAACATGAGGATCTGGTAAATACCCTGCATCTGCAAAACCAACTAATTCTTCTTTGGAGGTGTTAGAAAAGAACAAACCTTTATCTTTCGTACCTTGTAGATAGCGAAATATATGCTTAACCCCATTCCAATGCCTTCGGGTAGGACATGAGCTAAACCTTGCTAATAGATTGATAGAGAATGATTGTCGGGTCTGTGTGTGACTAGCAAGGTACATCAATGCTCCTATTGCACTTAGATATGGTACTTCAGGACCAAGAATCGCTTCATCATTTTCCCGAGGGCGAAAAGGATCTTTATCAACATCTAGTGATCTTACAACCATTGGGCTAGTTAACGGATGTGCTTTATCCATATAAAATCTTCTGAGCACCTTCTCTGTGTATGTAGTTTGATGCACAAGGATTCCTTCTTTTAGGTGCTCAATTTGTAGCCCTAAACAAAATTTTGTCTTACCAAGAACTTTCATTTCAAACTCCTTTTTCAAGTATTCCACTGTTATTGAAATCTCTTCTAGAGTTCCAATGATATTCAAATCATCAACATAGACAGCAATAATCACAAAACCTGACCCGAATTTCTTTATGAAAATACAAGGGCTAATAGGGTCATTTCTATAATCTTCTTTCAACAAATATTCACTAAGGCGATTGTACCACATACGCCCTGATTGTTTCAATCCATAAAGGGATCTATTTAACTTAATACAATGTTGTTCTCGAGAACGCGAACCAGTTGCTTCAGGCAACTTGAAACCTTCCGGGAGTTTCATGTATATATCACTATCAAGTGGGCCGTATAAGTAAGCTGTTACAACATCCATTAGTCGTAAATCAAGTCCATGTCTTACTGCCAGACTAATTAAGAATCTGAAAGTAGTTGCATCCACCACAGGAGAATATGTCTCCTCAAAATCAATACCAGGTCTTTGTGAGAGTCCTTGTGCAACTAAACGTGCTTTGTGTCTCACAATTTCACCCTTTTCATTTCTTTTCCGCACAAAGACCCATTTATATCCCACTGGTTTTACACCTTCGGGTATACGAACTACTGGCCCAAATACTTCTCTCTTTGCAAGTGATTTCAATTCTGCATCAATTGCTTCTTTCCATTTTGGCCAATCACCTCTTTTTCTACATTCTTCGATGGACTTAGGCTCATGATCCTTTTTTCATTCATAACATCAAGTGCTACATTATATGCAAAAACATCATCGACGTCGATTTCATTTCATCGGTTCCAAGTTATTCTAGACATGACATAATCTATTGAGATCTCTTCATTTTCAGGTACCTGAGGTTCTTCTAGAACACTATCATTTGTCATGTCTATGGTCTCTTCTGGAGATCCTTCATTTATTGCTTCCTCAATCTGGCCATTACTTATCATTGCTCCTTTTCTTTTCCGAGGATTCTTATCTTTGGAACCTACTGGTCTACCACGCTTCAGGCGTGCCTTAGACTCATGAGATTGTCCTTCAGGGACATCAATCTTGATAGGAGCATTTACAGCTGGTATATGTGACTTAGTTACTCTATTTAGGTCAGTAAATGCGTCTGGCAATTGATTTGCTAAGCTTTGTAAATTAATTATCTTTTGGACTTCCAATTCACATTGTTTAGTGCGAGGATCAAGGTGGTTTAATGATGATTCATTCCAACTAATTTCATTTTCCAGCTGCTTGTTCTCTCCCCCTAATGCTGGGAAAACCAACTCGTTAAAGTGACAATCTGCAAAACGAGCAGTAAATAGATCCCCTGTTAATGGCTTTAGGTATCTAATTATTAATGGGGATTCAAACCCGACATATATGCCCAGCCTCCTTTGAGGACCCATCTTAGAACGTTGTGGTGGAGCAATTGGAACATACACAGCACATCCGAAAATTCTTAGATGGGAAATATCTGGTTCCTGACCACAAACCAATTGTGATGGGGAGAACTTATGTTTACTGGTTGGCCTGATGCGAATTAGTGCTGCAGCATGTAAAATAGCATGTCCCCAAGTAGAAATCGGTAGATCCGACTTCATAAGTAATGGTCTAGCAATCAACTGAAGACGTTTAATTAGTGATTCTGCAAGACCATTTTGTGTATGAACATGTGCTACAGGATGTTCAACATTTATTCCAATAGCCATACAATAATCATTAAAAGCCTTTGAAGTAAATTCACCAGCATTATCCAGACGTATATTCTTAATAGGAAAATCTGGAAATTGTGCTCGTAATCTTATCAATTGAGCAAGTAACCTCACAAACGCCAGGTTGCGGGTTGATAGTAAGGACACATGTGACCATCTAGTCGATGCATCGATTAAAACCATAAAATATCTAAATGGTCCACATGGTGGATGTATTGGTCCACATATGTCTCCTTGTATACGTTCAAGGAAAGAAATAGATTCATAATTTTTTTTCGCTGGTGATGGCCGAATGATCAACTTACCTTGGGAGCAAGCAGCACAAGAATAATCATTTTGAAGAATCTGCTGGCTCTTCAAAGAATGTCCATGTGAATTTTCAATTATTTTTCGCATCATTGATGAACCGGGATGGCCTAACCGGTCATGCCAAACTATAAAGCTATCTGTAAACTTCTGGTTTACAATAGTAAACCTCTCAATAACATTAATCTTTGTGTAGTACAAGCCAGTGGAGAGTGCAGATAATCTCTCCAAAACTTGCTTAGTGCCTTGGGTTATACTCGTAATTTGAAGGAATTCATTATTTCCTTCACTTATTGTCNTGTAATTTGAAGAAATTCATTATTTCCTTCACTTATTGTCTCAATATGGTATCTGTTTTGTTTAAAACTCAATAAATTTCGAATTTTGTTCCCATAGGCATCAATATAGTTGCTCTTCCGGAGCCTTCAATAATGTTTGCACTACCGGATATAGTATTCACACTTATATTATTCATCATCAATTGAGAAAAATATCTCTTATTTTTAAGTATTGTATGAGTAGTTGCACTATCAGCTAGACATATTTCTTCACCATTTATTGTTAATTGAGCTTGGAGAGCATTCATGTTCTTCAAATAAAATAATAGAAAGTAAATGCATTCAAAATAACTAAAATAACATTCAAAATAACTAAAATAAGATTAAAGTAACAAAGTCTTAAAGCACAAAACAAACTATTGTACTATCAAGTTCATGCATAAAATAACAAAACCAAAGTAAATAACATAAATTATTCTAACTAAATTATGAATGTAAACTACTAAATCTTTATTTGCTAATAGACATAATTATTATTGACTTAATTATTCCCTTCAGGGGTGGTGAAGAAATCTGCAACCTCCAGGTGAGTTGTATCACCATTATCAAAATCACCTTCGCCATCTTCGTATACCAAGTTAGTCTCCACTTTCTTTCCTTTCTTTTTCAGAGACTGCTGATAAAGGTCAACAAGATGCTTTGGTGTACGACATATACGAGACCAGTGGCCCTTTCCTCCACAACGGTAGCACATAGTCTCACTTTTAGCCTTCTCATGCTTTTTACTACCATCCTCATTATCCCACTTCCGGTGAGAATATGAGTTTTTGAAATGACCACCTCTACCTCTATAATATCCACGACCTCTTCTGCGGCCATGACTTCCACCACGACCTCGACCACTGCTGCTAGCAGGGCCTTTATTGTTAATCCGTATCCCATTGTCAGATGCAGTATTCACTTCAGGGAATGCAGTAGAGCCTGTTGGCCGTGATTCATGAATTTTCAATAAAAGTTCATCATTTTGTTCAGCCACTAGAAGACAAGATATCAATTCAGAATATTTTTTAAAGCCCTTTTCACGATATTGTTTACTCAATAAGAGATTATCCTTGTGAAAAGTGGTATATGTATTTTCCAACATATCCTCATCAGTTATTTTTTTCTCCACATAATTTCAGTTTAGAATTGATTCTAAACATGGCTGAGTTATACTCACCTACTGATTTAAAATCTTGTAAACTTAAATTAAGCCATTCATAACGAGCTTGAGGGAGGATAACGTTTTTCTGGTGGTCGTACCTTTCCTTTAAATTATTCCAAAGCACCATTGGGTCTTTCACAGTTAAATATTCAGTCTTAAGGGCCTCATGAAGGTGATGGCGAAGGAATATCATAGCTTTAGCTTTGTTTTGACTGTTTTCTTGATTTCCTGCTTTGATAGTTTTTCCAAGACCTTTTGCATCTAGATGAATTTCAGCATCCAATACCCAAGACAAATAATTTTTTCCAGTAATATCACGGGCCGCAAATTCAAGTTTTGCTAGGTTTGAAATAATTTACTATATCAAAATAATATTGCAAATTAGGAACTATTATATAGTGTAATAAATGTATATATGCCACGAATTTACTGATAAATGAGTCAAGTAATCAACAATGACAAATTTACTTAATACATATATACTGTATAGACAAATTCACGAAACACTATATATATNTAGACAAATTCACAAAACACTATATATATATATATATATATAATGAAATAAAATAAAATAAACCATGGTGGGTGATAAGCTTTGCATTAAAAATACTCGTCTGCGCTAATATTACTGTTTGATAATTCATATTAATAAAAATCAATGCCTAACACTTAATTTATATAAAGATGGAAATGATAATCCTACTGAAATTATAATAAAGCATAAACTCTTAATTATACTAGTAGACAAGATAATGACTAAAGTCCTTACTCCACATGTACCAATATAATGAATGGTAAACTAACTAATTGTATGTTGTTAACCAATTTATATTGTCAATAACCAATTTATCCACATATGATTGCCTCTTTCTGTTTAAAATCTTGTTATTGTCTTTCTCTAGGCTTTTACACACCAAATCGCCTTGTCTAGGTTCATATTTTAACCATACGGGCAACCCAGATTGTTTTTCCCAACTTTTATTCATCCATTTCATTACTCTTTATATAAAATAATAATATTCAAAATCAATATAGTATCTTTTGAAATTTCCTTCAAAACAAATTATCAAAATTCACAATCAAAATATAAAATAATAATATGTATCACAACAATATCAGGAACTTCTAGCCCAAATACTAAAATTACGAAGATATCATTTAAGGAGTAGCATTAACTCCCAAGTATACAATTGTACATAGGTTTCACTTTATTTTTATTTATTTTTTATTTTTTTTTTTAAGATTTATATAGTAAAGAACTTGTACAAATAAGATACAAACATCTTAATAGTATCAAATTAGGAACACAACAAAAAATAATATCATTAACCTTTCTCGTTGAATTAAGTGATATTATATATGGAGTAGTAAGAAGAGTTTAATTAACTAATTCATGTTATCAACTAGTGATTGCTTTCTGCTAAAATAAGATAAATAGCTACCTAACCTATGATAACATACCACAAAGTATACGAGTATATAGAATAATATCAAGATCATTAAGATATTATGGAGTATGTTAGAAGCACACACTAAAACATCAAGATCGTACAAAAATATAAGCTTTAGATTAGTATGTATACGAGGTACCATTAAAGGTATTGGATATTCATATAATTAGTCAACATAAACATAAATTAATAATCAAAATGTTGACAAAAGGTTACAAAAATCATACTTTATCACCTCCAAAAGCAATTAAATAAATCGCTATGTTCAATCGGTGGCTTTTATTATGTTATTAGAGTCCAATAAAGAAGCAACTTATAGAGTATATATTGTTCTTATCCAAAACATGAGATCAAAGAAAGAAACTAATTAAACCACGAAAGTTCAGACAAATTTACATACGAAAAACACAAATGTGATATGATATATTATGAAACTTCAACTAATTTAAACACATCATTGATAGGAAAAAATATATATATATATATATATACGAAAAACACAAGTGTGGTAGAAAAAATCTAATTCTTGGAATTAATAGATAGCATATGGCTAAAAATATGGTGTATCAACACAACCATAAAACAATTATGACTTTCAAATCATGAAAAGAGAAGGTGCATGACAGACATAACATACAAGAATGGTACAAAATACATTGACAAAATATACAAATGAAAAACAATTGACGAAGTTATAACAAACATAACCCATAAAAAGAGATGTGTCATTGAATTATTTGGAAAACAGTTGACAAAGTTATGTATGACTCCAACAAATACGAAAATATTGAATAGTATTGATAAATTTGTGAGGCTGCTACACATGATATGATTTTAATATATATAGAAAACTAATTACTGACAATACTAACCTTCATAAATCGTTGATGAGTGTTAGTTGTTCTATCTCCGTTCAATTGGGTGGAGATCGTGCTGATAACGTGTTAAATGAGAGATAGTCAAATGCTTTGGTTTATGCAGATAACGTGATAACGTGATAACAATATTTTAAATTTTGATGAAAAAGGCAAAACAAATGAGAGAAGTCTTAAAATGAAATTTTATCAAATAATTCGAGGCAACACCCAGGGACAAAAGCTAGTTATATACTAAAGTAGGTCAAAGTTTATGCAAACATGACATTAAAATTGCTTACTTAATCAGTTGTAATTTTTTCTTGAATTGTATTTTTTTTTTATAATTTAAACGTATTAAACTAAAGAAAGTCAAATGCTTTGGTTTGTATAATAAATTCAATTAAAATATTGAAAATAATGTGACTTTCCCACAAAACTAAACACTTTAGAGCATTCATTGCTTGACGTTAATTACTGAGGGCTTGTTTATTTCAACTAAAAATAGCTTAACTGAATTGAATTGAACTGAGCTGAACTGAACTGAACTGAGTTGAATTGAACTAAACTGAACGGAGCTGAACTGAACTGAACGGATTTTAAGCTGAAGTAAACAGACCCTAACTCTTCCCGCACAATTTTCTTTACCAATGTTTACTAATATGTGATTTAAAATAGGAAAATATTCTCTAAAACAGATTAAATCTTTAACAATTACTTATTCTCTTATTTTATATTTCATTTAAAGCTTCCTCTTTGTATATAAATCATTCATAAATTTAATATTAGATTTATATAGACACAAAGATTTATCATGAAGTTTTATATAAAATTATTTCCTTAACTTTATCATACAACTGTACTATAACCGTGCATCACACTGGTGCTAATTAATCTACTAAGTCATATTTTAGGTACCTAAACTATACAATAAGTCTAAATCAACAAAACTAATTAGAAAAGTACTTATTTAATGAAAAAAAAGTAACAGAAAGAAGTTTAGGAATATAAAAAAATTCTAAATCACCTAACATAGATGAGTGAAATAACGAAGAACAACAACTATAGAACCACACTCAACCGATGAATATTAGTTGCCCCACCACAAACCACAACGACGAAAATTGTAGATAACTTAATTATAGTAGCTCGAAACGAGGTTAATTAAATGAAATTAATATAGGCAAAAACTAGGTTAAATTAAATCTAAACTATGTAAGAAGTAGCTCCAAATTTTAGAAATAGTTGAGATTAGCTCCAATTTAATTTATACATATTGTCAAAGAATTTATTGGAAATTGTGGTAAAAAAAAAAAAAAAAAGAAACTAGCTGAGAATTATGAAGATCATACCTTAACTTAATTATTAAAGCTTCATATATGGTGTGAATTTACATCTAAAAATAACGGTTTCAGCTTCAGTAAAGGCGGATGTTGGCTGCTTTAATATGTAACAAGCAATTAGGCCCTGTTCTCCTCGTCTTATTTTTATTTATTTTCAGCAAAAATAAGTTCAGTTCAGCAAAAATAAGTTCATATCAGCAAAAATAAGTTCAGTTCAGTAAAAATAAGTTCGGTTCAGCAAAAATAAGTTCAGATAAGTAAAAATAAGTTCAGTTCAGCAAAAAAAAGTTCAGATCAGCAAAAATAAATTCAGATAAGCAAAAATAAGTTGACGAGAACAGGACCTTAGTTTAGTCTTTCTCATTAAGTATGTAGTAATTGTCAGCCATTTCTCTAACAAACTAAATGACTGCTTAGTTGTCTTGAGTTAAGCTTAAGTACTGAATATAAATTTGTTTCCCTGTCTTTTTTCTCATAATCAATGAAATAGAAGCTAAAATTATTTCTCTTAACATTCATTTTCTCTCTCTAAAATTCTCATATCTTTTAGATTTTGTTATGGTATGAGAGCCAAAATAACTCAAAATTCTGGTTTCTTATTCATATCTTCTATCAAATTTCAAGAAATTTCATCAATTCTATTTCTCTATTCTTCTCACTAAAAATTCTTTGTTATCTAAGTTTTCCTCTCGATTTACAGCGATTTCTTGAAATTTTTTGGTGATTTCGTCTTTCGATTTAGTGAATTCTTCATATTAATTGTATGATCTTCTTTGCTACTTTGTTCGTTGCTCGTTTCTACTATTTTGTTGATTTCCTAATTTCTAGGTTTTACTTCTTTATTATCACAACAATGGCAGTAGAAAACATCTCTACTTCACAATCAACTGCTTGTTATCCTACTCAAGATTCTAGCAGTCATGTTTTTCTTCACCTTCTTATTTCACTAGTCTAAAGCTTGTTTCTACTCTAGCTATTTGCATGTACTGGTTACAATGATTGGAAGCGAGCTATGCTAATTGGTTACAATGATGGATCTTTAAAGTGACCATCTCCTCTTTCTCTTGAGTATAGTCCTTGGATTTGTTGCAATACCATATGGTCACAGGTTGGTTGCTCGCAGTGAAATCACTTTTGCTAATGCTCGTGATATTTGGAGAGATCTTTAGCATCATTATGGTGAGGCTTCTACTACTAAACTTTACTTTATTCAGTATCAAATCAACATATATTTTCAAGGTACTCTTGGCATTGCCGAATTTTACACTAAGATGAAGGTACTTTGGGATGATTACGATAATTTGAGTCCTTTCCCTTAATGTAGTTGTCATAATTGTAGTTGTAACTTAACTGGTAAATTTTTAAAGCTTCATCAAGATCAAGTACTCATATTGTTTTTCATGAAGTTGAACAAATAGTATATTGGCCGGTGCACGCACAAATGTCCTCATGATGCAACCACTTCCTACTATTTTTCATGCTTATAAGATATTAGTTCATGATTAGGAGCACAAGGAATTAAGTGAAATATAACGTCGCATTCTCCTTCAGATTCCATGGCCTTTTATGCAAATAGAAAACCATTTACTCCTCGATCTGCACCTTCCAGTGCTCCACCACAAAGATTCTCTAATACCTAAACGAAACTTGGTTGTCAGTCTTCTTATCAATCTCTTAGATCTTTTGCACCTAGGCCTTCAGTTAGATATAAGCGTTAAGTGAATTGTCATACAAGATATACTTGCTACAACCTTCATGGATATCTTCCTATGTCTAGAGGTTATAGGCGACAAGATCATTCTTCACAAAGTGATAATCCTCACTTATTGATGTGACTCCTCTTGATCCTCCAAATGCTTATTCTTTTCCTCAAGGATATGCTACTAGAATTTCTCCTGGAAGTGCTTCACAATCCTCAGATGAATCTCAACATTTTATATTTCTCCTTCAAGCTTCTCAAGCACCTCCTACTCAAGAACTCATTCTTCTATTTCTCTTAATCTAGATACATATTCTTATATTATTGAGGCTTCTCCTGGCTATGATGATGCCACTACTCTAGTTGTAGGTAAATGATGTCTTCTTTCTACTACTATACATTTGTGGATAATTGATAGTGGAGCCACAGATTACATATGCAATAGTCCGCAACTATTTGCCTCTTACGATTCTATGAATTCAAATAATTGTTTTATCACTATACCTAATGAAGGTAGGGAAAAGGTGACACTTCAAAGAATTATTAAACTAAATTTTTAACCTTGTTTTGGGAAATATGTTGTGAGCTTCACCTCTACTTCTTGTGTTATTTAGGGCCATGTGATGAGCATAACACTAGTGCTTGGTAAGCTAACATCTGGTCTGTATTATTGCAACACGGTCTTTGTCCTTCTTCATCTGTTCATAAGACTGTAGCTCCTACTATCACTTCTACTTCTTTTACAAATAAGCTTACTAAATTGCTTCATCTCAAAATAAGTCATCTCCCTTTTTTTGAATTGTCATTTCTTGATAACAATGTAGCTTCTAAGACTACAACTCTAGACTTCTTTTGTACTATATGCCCAACTGCAAGGCAATGTAGCAAGCCTTTTCCTAGTGGTTATATCAAGCACCACTACATTTAAAAGCAAATGCAACACTCTAATGCAACAGTTGGAGTTAATGCAACGGTTATAGCTATAATAGTTTAATGCAACAATTAGGACTTAGGATTATTGCAATACAATTTTTGATTTTATGCAACAGTGTAATAAGATCGGCATCAGGCCACCTAATTAATGCAACGCCTATTTTGCTTATTTATAACACGTATGCAAACCCAGTGCATTAGCTAATTTTGTATATTGCATTAGATGATTAATACAAAGTATAATACAACTATGCAAGTACCCTTGTTCGTTGTCTTTCATACGCATTTCTTTCTTATTTCACTTTTGTGATCTTGTTGCTGCTCCTCCCTCTCAAACATACATAACTCCAACACCACTACACTCTCCAGTGTGCTCCCTCTTTTCTAGGTTGTTCCACTGCCACAAACACCGATATTTCACGTTGGGAAGTTGATGGTTGAGTATTACACTTTTAGCAAGTCATGAAGGCATGGATGGTGTCCTCCCAAGTTGTGGGTCCTTGTCAGGAAGAGAAAAGTACTTTAGGCAAACAGGTTCTAAAGAGAATGGAAAGATCTTGGGATAAAGCTTTGGATCAACTTTCTTTGTGTTCATATAGACTTGAACACCCTAAAAAAGAATCGAGGGTTGTTAGTTGCTTTAAATTTTGGCAAGTCCTCGATTGAGAAATTTTTTGGAATTGAGTCCACCAAGCTCAAGTCGAGCTCAGGAGAATCAACATAGGCATCTTTGTCATTGATTTGCTTCACAAACTTTTCAAAATCTTTGAGGATGGTCTCTTATTTCTAAATGTTGTTCATATTGGTCGTGAGAGTTTCAAACATTTTAGTCACTTTGGCCAAGTTAGCTTAAATTTGTTCTAGTTGAACTTTACAATCTTCACCTGACATTGTTGAAGGAATGTTTTGAACCTTGGCTTTGGAATGGTGTTTTGATTAGCAAGTTTGTTTAGGAGAACACGATCACTTGATGAACACTTCAAACTAGACTCGCACTACGTCCTTTGACCCAAGCTATAGGATTTCTTGCTTAAGTTAATTGTCGTCCCTATAGTAGTTAGATTGATGGTTCTATCCTGCATGAGACTTAATTACATCTTCATTTTCAAAATGACTCATGGTTTACTTCCTTGAATTAGACTCTATGTATGGCCTAGCATGGTTACTCATTTTCCTAAATGAATCCATGACTGTAAGGTACCCTATCGTCGTTTAATTTTTTTTTATTGCTTTTTCTATTATTCGTGTTGAATGAATGGAATGCAACCTACGGTTCTATATGCATGACAAGTTTGACTGTATTTGACCATTAGGGAACGACCATGATCTATATGAAACTCTTTATTCTAATGTATTTAAAGTTTCATGCAAAAATATGTGTGATGTGAAATTAGAAGGATCAAATTTAGAATTCTTAATTCATTTATTTAAATTTCATTGTTGTGTCACCTTTTGATCGTGGGATTGAGTTCCTCAATCCAAAAGACCAGCATGATTAAGAGGATTAGGTGCTCATGTTCATCATACTTGGATTAAGAGGATTAGGTGTTCGTGTTCATAATACTTGGTCTATAATATTAGAGGATCATGTTCTTGAAGGTTTCTTGATTAAAAGATTCAATCTAGGACCTTTGTTGGAGCTTCTAAAGATAGAATTTCCGTTTTGGAGGTGTGCATTTTGTCTGACCTTGAAGATTTCTCATTGACAGTTGGCTTTGTACTAGAAGACTTGTGAATATAATTTTGGAAATCTTATTGAATCTAATTTCAAGCAAAAATATTTTAAAAATCTAGAAAAAAAAACGGAAGATAATATTTTATCCAGTTTTTTGTTCAGCTGTCAAACTGAAAATCAGTTTTAGGCTTAGATTTCTTTTATCTGGAGTCCAAGTATAGTTAGGATTTGTTTTAGGATATTGTTTAGCACGAAATTTAGGATTTGTTTTATGAATTTTACCCTGGTTTTAGTTGAGTTTTTATTGGCTTAGAATTGGAGGATTTTTCCATTCATAGTCCTATAAATACTTATAGTTCTTATTGTTTTAGGTGTGTGTTGTGTCTTTTGAGAAAAAGTTCTTGTGAACGAAACTTTGTTAAAGTTGCATGTTATGTGTGAATCTTGGCCGAGACTCAAGTTTCAAAGTCTTTCAATTGTGGTTGAAATTCATATCCTTTGTTACTAATTAAATCGTTTCATATTATACTACACTACCACCATAATTCATCAAAATTCTATCCATATTCATCATAAAATGATCACCATTATCTTAATTTTGAATAAGTTGAGCCCTTCTCCTTGTTTTGATTGGTCTGATTGTTGGAAACCCATCAAAATATACATGAATGTCCCAAGTTAATCATATATACACATAATATAAAAGTTGGCACATAGTCACACCTAGCATAAGGTCAAGTCCATACCTAGCCAAAGTTCCATGAGGGTAACTACAAGTTAGGCTCAAGGTGTCCAAAAGGCACCATGACTAGGGTGTGTCCAACTATACACACCATAAATTAGTGGTGATCCAAGCGGGACATCCATTCTGAGTTACATAGGTCATGTGGTCACGCATCTTGATTTGCAATAGATTTCAATTAAGGAATAGTTCTTGGTAGTTCACATAACCATCCTTAAAAGAAGTCCCCCAAGATTGTCTCAAGAGTAGAATTGATGCAGGTTGTCGCACACCTCTTAAAAATAACTGAACAACACTAACTAATATAGCTAGGGAAGTAGGGATCGAATCCACAGGGAAGCTATTAAACTCTATTAGTTCTAAAAAGTCTAAACTGTATAAGGGGTTTTTGTGAATTTATGACTAAGTTACTAAAAACTAGAAATTAAAAACAACGAAAATTACGATTTAAATTCAAATTTATAAAAACCTAGGGCTGTCGGTTCATTATGAACAATCAACAAACTCATAAAACATTCATCAATCAATTCATTAACTTTCATTGAACTAAGGCTCACTAATTCTCTCGAACTTAGACTCTCTCAAAACTCCTTTACCGGCTCTCGCTCGCATAAATTCGTTTTGCCTATTACTAAGTAGTGGTCTTATTGTGGTAATCTTACCTCTCGGCCTCGATTTCGACAATTACCTAACTCACAACTAAATCTGGCCACAATTTATTGCAATCAATAGTAGTCAATAATAGAAATTCAATTACTAATTAAGAGTTAATTTACAAACATAAAATTAATTCATGACGTGTTCATAGATCCCCTAGCCCTAGAAAAATATACTACTCACGCATAATTATAAAAACAAGAACAAAAATTAATTTATAAAACATGATCATAAATATAAACATAAACTAATTAACAAGAAGTAAAACTAAAAGCTAATTTCTATAAATTAAACTAATTAACTAACAAATCAAAACTAAATTGAAACTAAACTAACAAGAAAAATAAACTAAATTATAAAATTAAAAAGAAATTAGAAGAGAAAAAGGGAAAGAAATTACCAAAGAAAAAACTTGAATTAAACTTGAATTGAATTGAATTGCAAAGTATGATTAATAAACCAATCTAGTAATTCTAGAGGGAGAAAGTAATTTAGGATTTTTTATTCTTAAAATTGCTAAAAAACTAGGCAGGTCGTCCACACATAACATGGCCTATTTATAGTACAAGGGCTTTGATTAAAATAAGCCCTCAATCAAAAACCGCGAAGAAAAACCAAGCGGGCCGCAAAACCAGGCCCCTGCGCCCGTAGCGTTCAAAACAGATTTGCTCCCTGAGCCCGCAACTTGCCTATTGAGTTTGATCCATTCTGCGAGCACATAGAATAAATAGATTTTGAGGGTTGCGCCTGCATGAGACTTTCATAGGTAATTTTTTGACGATCTTTTGAAATCTTCGCTCGATTCCTTCAAATCTCGTTCGTAGCTTTTCGCAAGGCATTTTGACTCGTTTTCGCTCGTGTGACTTCATAACTCCCTGTTAAACTCCTATAACACATAAAAACAAATCGAAAACCACGCGTAATAACCGAGGAAGAATATAATTAACATTAAAAGCTTTAGAAATCAACTAAACCGCTAAATCTCATCCAAATCATAAATTAGCACCGAGGAATGATATTTAATCAAAATAAATCCACAAACACAAAAATCAACCGAAAATGAGGGGAAAACACTATATAAAATATGTATATCAAGAACACACTCTAAGAGACGTGTATCCTAAAGCAAATACCCTCACATGGGAATTGCAAGCATTATGCCTAGCAGACATATTCAATATTATAATTATGAGATTACGAGACTTTCTGAGTTTCATCCACTCTCCCTTAAAATTAAGGGAAAGTTCCTGGTGGAATTGCATAATTGTGGACCTAGGGCTTTGGGGGCCTACGTGCCCTTTTTACGGACATCGAATGTCTTTTTGTTTGCATAGTGTGAGTATTCTTGGCTTGGGGGTAAGTCTAGAAGTTCAAATCCCAATTAGAGAAGTCACCACCATACTCTTTTCAAGAGCTTACGGAATAATTCCATTAGGTCAAGCTCGAAGGCAAATTGACTCAAAGGTTAGGATGGTCTGCAGGTCATGGATTTAGGGACGAGGGTAACAAAAAAGTAGGTCACAATGTACCCCCCTCATATAGCGACCTCTACTTAGTCTCATATGTAATTTCATGATTATAAAATTGAATCAAAACAACCATATTTCTGAGATAATCCTAAAAGCACATAGGAATTTTCTAGGCAAGCTTCATTAATGCACATAATTTTCCTAAAACATGGATTGGGTTATCACTTTAGGATTTAATCGATGTTAATGGATACCTAAACCGGTTGTCTGGTATTTAATCTTTATTTTCGTGAGAACATGATTTTTTGGTCTTATAATTAAACATGGATTATATGTGATTAAAAGCAATAACAATTCGCATAAAATCACATTAAAACAACCTAAATATAGCTTATACCTAATGTTGATTTTAATTATTAAACAAACCATAATTAATCAATATTTCATGAAATAAATTTAGCATGGTCAAGTTTCTAATAAATCAATTCAATCACATAAACTAACTCAATTAGTAATTCATGATGAAGATGTTGATATCGGCCTCATTCTGAAGTACCTTGCATGCGGCGGTCAAAATAAAGTTCTTGATTGATGATTAGTTAAAACTGAAATTTAAAATAATTATTTTGTGTTTGAATGTGAGAAATTAAAAGGTATTAATTAATTGTTTTTAAGGAGAGATTTAAAAGAATTTTTGTAGAAAGAGAGGGTTGAAGTATTTTGAAATGTGTGAACGTCAATATTTAAATCAAGGCCGAAATAAGCACATATTTATAGGGTGAAATACGGAAATCTAAGCGTGTATAAGCTCATTGAGTATTTAATATGCTGAGAGGGGAGGGTACATACGTTGAGCAAGCATATATACTCTTGTCGAGCGTGTATATATACGCTAACAGAGCGTATATGCACTCATTGGGTGTATGTGCGCGGGTGATTCTCTTGATCTTCTTGCCATAAGTTGTATAGTCCAACTTCTTGGGCATGTATACACCCATTGAGTGTATATGCGTTCAAGGAGTTCGTATTTAATCTTTTGATACGCTTTCATATATATGATATTCTCTTCTAAAACTCAATTATACTTTTTCGATAAGCCTCAAGCTACCCACTTGTATGGAACCCTCCACAGCATTCTAGAATGTTCGTCACATGTGGCCATGTTTATGTGCTTAATTCATTTTCTAAGATATGATAAAACGTATTAAAATAAAATTAAAAAATAAAACAAAATTAATTTAAAAGAAAATAGTATTAATTAAAATAAAATTAATTAAAAGATTGAAAATTAAAATAATTAAACCATGAAAATTATGTGCTTTGGCCATCATAAGTTCATAACTTATCATCTTCTAATTTAGGAGTGTTCCGGCAATGAATTTAGGTCATTTCTCAAGTAATCAAATTCAAAAGTTGGACTTGTTGCAACGTGATACACTTTAATCATAGGCTTTAGTCAGGAACAAATGTAGGTATCTGCACATGCATGGTTTTGTTCTACATTGGATTTTCCTATTAATTAAGGTTTTAAATAAGGCAAGATCTTAAAGCGTATTACGAAAAGTGATGTACTCTTTTTCATTCACTGGGTTTCTGTTCCTGTAGGGTTCTTCCTAGTTAATGTTTTAATGAGACACACTATTCGATAATGAGCATCTAAGAGGGAGTGTTAGGAAAATTACAGAATATTATGGATCTCTATTGCGGAAAGTTCTAGATATTACTATTGTGTATCATTTCCTAAGAAACCGGGGTGTATTGTTCTCCACGCAACTAGATGTATTATCCCCCAAGAAACCCTACCCCCTCCATATGTATAAATACCCATTTCGTGTATGTAATAGAGATATAGAAATTGATTCCCTCTCTCAAATATCTCTCTATGCTATTATTTTATAATATAGAACACATTATTAATTCATAATATATATTTAGCAATTATGTTTCCATGTATAGGGTTTCAAAAATGGCTAAGTTTTTTTTTTCCCCTTTTTTAAAGATTTATGTTTTATTAATGAGCGTAGGAAATGATTTTTGATGATTTAAATTTAAAAGAGGAGCTGGAAAAAAAATTGAGACGTGGGAAGCTATGGTGCAAGTGGCTTTTGTTTAGTAGAACTATAGGTAGATAGATAAATTCTATTTAAGCTAATTGATCCTTCACACACATTTAACAGAAATTTGTTACTTATTGTCATTGAAGTTGAAAGAAATGCATTATATATTTCGGAACATTTCCTAAGAATATGTAGAATCGGCAAGGTATATGTCAATATGTGTCGTCACATTATTAACATCAACTAACAACGAACAACACATAGGTGAATATTTAATAGCACAATTAAAGAGTTTGAATGAATAAATTGAACTAAATAGAAATGAACATTGTATGTTGACTCAAGAAACACTAAAACGATCTAAGTTTAGAGCATAGCTTTGCTCGCCACGTCACTTTTTTCGAGCTACATCAAGCTACAATTATCAACAACAAGCTACAAGGTTTGTAGCTTTGTTTTTTGAAATTAACTATTTTTATTTGATGTCATTGAAGAAAAATGCAAGAATAATAAAAGCGGAATCCAAAACCTTGTAGCTAAACAAAGTTACAAGTTTAGTGCAAGCTACAACCTCTTTTATCACACCATGGTTGAGCTTGTAGCTTGAAAATTTATTTATTTGAAAGTTAGTACTTTCAGTTAATCATTGGAAATGCTCTTAACTAAACTAAAATCTACTACTATATATTAACACGTAAGGCAGAGAATCGCAATCCGCCACGTGGAAAAATTGCAAAATATTTTGTGGATATCTATAATAAATATCTTACTGTAATATTCTTATTTAATCATTTACCATTTTAGTTTTTGACAAAATTAAATTTAACTAATATAATTACAATATTTTAAATTTTGACAAAAAAGCTAGGTAAAACAAATTAAAGAATTCTTGAAATGAAATTTTATCAAATGTTGGGGGAAACACTTCCAAAAAAAAAAAAACAAATATATATATATAAATTCGGGGCAACGCCCGGGAACCAAAGCTAGTTAACATAACTTAAATAAGTGAAAACAAGTTCAAGTTTGAATAAATGCACTGAACAACTAAAAAATGCACTGAACTAGAGGAATTGAACTGAATTTAGCTTAATTGAAATGAAATAAACAATAATAAGTGAAAACAAGTTCTAAAAATAGGACCGTAATTGTATAAATGAAATTTTATTAGATGTCTTTTTCCCCGAAATATTAGATAATTTTTACTATTTTTTCCTACAAAAAAGGAGGAAGTTTAAAATATAAAGTAATTTTTTGGTGATTCCTCAATTTTTTTTTCAACCTAAATTTAGAAATGAGACCCTGTTTTACTTTTTATTGGTAAGACTGAAATTTAAGAAAATAAGGTGAAATACATTAAAATGAATAGGAAAATTATCAACGGTAACCCTGTGTTTTTTAATATTATCAGTGATAGCCATGTGTTTTTTTAATTGTCAACGGTAACCCTTAAATTTTAGTTAAGTTTAAAATATAACATTATTGCTTAATTTTTCTTGATTTTTTGTTTTAACATATTTAACTATTTTTTGTTTTCCATCCATCAATTTAATAAATTCCCTCCATTTCCATTTTCTCTTCTCTTTTTTCCCCATAATTAACAACCCAAACCTTATATACTCATCTTGATCTGTGCCAGAAATTATGAACAATAACAAATAAAAAATAACATAATCAACATTAACAACAAGAACAGTTGAAATAGAACAACATCAAGTTCATAACTTTCGCAAAGGTAAATGAGAAAAAATTGTTAAAATCTGATCATTGTACAAAACAAAAGCGCAAATGAAAAACAAGATTAAAAAAATAACGAACACCGACCAATTGAAGATTTCAATTGATAAATAAAGGAGATAGATGTTAATTACATGCATACCCTTGTGTTGGAATTTTAGAAGAAAGCAGAGTGAATGAGAGTTTGTTGGAAAAAGAACATAAAGCATTTAATGAAGGCTTTGAATAGGATTAGTTAGGCTCTGTTCTTTTGGATTAAAATTTTTGTGATGTTCATTTGACATTTCAGAATTTGCCACACCTTAAACATTTGTCTTATGCTGAATGATTGGTATTCCAAGTGTTTACATTCTAATGAAATTATGAAGTGTGAAAGTAGAAATAATAATCGCCATTTGTTTTTTGAGTGTCGTCTGTGGCATATTATACAACAGCTTCCATATTTTTTTTTCTTTAACTGGCCGAAAGAACATTCAACTTTAATTGTTAGTGAAGAATGAAGATGGTTGAAATGCTCTCTCATTCCTCGAGGTGGCTTTTTTTTTTTGTAACTCTATCATATGACATCTATAATTAGAATATGGAGACAAATATCCAGTAGTATTCGGGTATCCCAAGTCGACTAAATAATATTTTCCTACAAAAAAAAAATCAATATTACATTTATTATTTAATAAAAAAAAATCCAATTCTTATTGTTAAATAAAAAGTTTACCTTTAGGTAGATGTGGAAAATCGAACTTAGAATTTGTTAACGAATCTTTCCACACCGTTACATCATATGCACTTCCCTCCCATCTTACATGAACATATGTGTAGATTCTGTCAAATGAACAGCAAACCAATACATTCGAACTTTTCGTTACCTTGCGATTGTGAAAAGGAACACCATTTGCATCACATATAACCTCGTCAATATGAGTTCCATCTAAATTAAAGCACCAACAACATCCTAAATAAACACGTGCCAAAGAATATTATTTTAAACGTAGAATAAAATAATAAATTAAAATGAATAGAAAGGCATACGCAGACCATAATAATTTTGACATAGGGTGATCTACTAATATTACATTACCTTAATATACGGCCAATATTTTGTGTTGTATTGTACTTCAAGTTGAATTTCTGTTAAATCTCGATGTTGTCTGATTATATCAAATGATATTATAACCAATGCATCCAAGACTTGTCTAAAATACTTGCATATTGTAGACACTGCATGCTTTAAAACATCAGCAGTATCACGATATGAAGTTCCCTTGCAACAAAAATATCAACTTGCTCTACCACTTTTATATATTTTGCATCTTGAAGGAAATTTCTCTGGACCATTAATTTAACTAAGTTCATAAACATATCTCTATCAAGTAGTAATTGCTCTTTGCAAGACATAGGATTTTCAGTTAATAACCAATGTATATATTCAGCACCACTTTCTCCCCCGTTCTCTTCTGGGTTGCCTTGTCAATGGCAATGTCTATGACTCATCATCAAGTGACTTTCTTAATTCTTCTAATGCCATAATGATAATAGCACGCCTATTATTATGTGTCATTCTATATTACATAAAAAAAAAGCGCTAAAAAATTCACCATCAAATACCACAATAAACGTACTTAAATTTTGCAAATTTCAAAACAAAAGAAAGCAACAAAGTAAGATAATAAAACTAAGTAGTCTGACACCAAAAGGAGGCAACAACATAAGACACTTATTCAAAATAGCAAGCACAAAATAAGTTCAGTCAAATGGTTTGTGTGGGATCATAATTCATCCTTATTAATTAAATCCACTTATGTGTTTCATTTTTTAGTACCAAGAATCCATCGCTATGTCTTTCCTCGCTAAGCAAGAAGTGAACACTAGACACAAAATAATCATCACCACAAAGTTTAGCTACTCCCATTTTTGTAAGCTCATCATTTTCCGATTGGCTGTCATATATGGTGAACAATTGCAGAATTTTAGGGTATAGATGAAACAATCATATATATATTAATAAGTGGGGGGCGTATTAATTTATCATTAATTGGCCTTTTTTTTATGATATATGATGAGTATTGTGGGTTTTTTTTTTTTTTTTAATGGAAGCTGTGTATTTATTTATTTTGTCTTATTTTGTTTTTTTAAAATTAAAGAACAGTGTTACAATGTGTCATAATAGTTATATTACGAGGCAAGGACCATTCAGTTTGGGTAAGGATCCATAAGGGGGAGAGTCAAGCGACTGCAGTTCTGTCGCTACTAAGCTTGGTGGTAGCCATAAATTGTTATTATTACTATTATTATTATTGTTGTTGTTGTTGTTGTTGTTACTATTATTGTTATTGTTATTGTTATATAATATATGTATTTAGTGGATGCCCATTATACCTCTATGATTATTCTAGTATATTCTAGATACTAGGAGTATAATTCTCTAAGGAAACCCTAATTGTTTCCATGTCTATATATATATATATGTATGTACTCCCTTATGATTTAATAATATGAATACAGATCTATTCTGTCCCACAAATACTCTCTACTACTTAAACCTATTTTCTATAACACGTTATCAGCACGATCCTCTTGTAGACTGAACATATATAATTAAAGGCATTACCAAAGCAAAAGAGGGATGGGCACAGCCAAATGTCTTCCAATTGATCTCACTAAGCTTTTTAGGATATCTTCTCATAAAATTCATGGATAAATTCATCTTTCTCCAACCTTTTATTCTTTGGCTAGAGCCTCATTGGAAGAGATTGGCTTGTTGAAAAGATTCAAACATGTTGGTTGTTTCTACATTTGATTAGTATATTTTTCTTTTTCTTATGGAAACCCTGGTGAGCCATCGAAAAATCGACTATTACTACACAGTTTTAAGAACTTGGTATTGTAAAAAGTTTAAGAAAAGTAATACTTTGTGATACTTTCAATATGTGATCCCAAATCCATATTTGCAGTAAATTACTATTATACAGTTCATAAAAAAAAAAAAAAAAAAAAAAAAAAAAAAAAAAAAAAAAAAAAAAATAGAGGGTAATTACAAATATACAATTAAATACCATACATTATGAACTTTATGATATAATTGCTTGAAACTTACAATTAAATGCAAAAGTTGTTGTCTTTATTTAAAATTATCTGAGTGAATGAATATACTACTTTAGCTTAACAATTAAATATTGTCTCCCTCTTGATTTGAATTGTACTCTATAAGTATGTCTTACGTATTATAATCATATGCCCCAAATCATCCCCGATTTGCTCTTATATTAGTCATGCTATGTCCTTAATATTTTTGTGTATAGAGAATTGAATCGAAATCAAGAATGTTGATCATTGTGGAGTATTTACTTATTCTGCAATAATTAAAGAGATAAAGAAATATTAGATTTCAAAGCAAAGAAAAAGATAATTAAATAGACTAATGATAGATAATCGATGTCCTGTATAAGAAAAAATAGAACAACACAAACTCTTTCTTTTGTGATCTCTCAAAAATAGAACGGATTATATAGAAATAGAATGTGTTATATCAATTGATCATATGGTATGCTAATACTTAACTTCACCTCCTATTTGATACTTCTCTATTGTTGTGTGTTATGCATTGTATACAATTTGTATGAATAAAATCAATGATGTTCTTGTCTATGATTTTCACCAATAATATAATTTCCATCTTATCACATTTTAAAGTTTTCAAGGGAATAATTGTATATTCTATATACAACCACTTTAATTAAGTTTCTAATTTACATAAGTATTTTGATTATTATAGTTAAAGGAAAGATTGACACAATCATAATTTGTATTATAACAAATTCAGTAATTGATGTATGTGATAGTTATGTTTTTGGTTGTGATTGTATTTAACTATACCTACTATGAAATAGGATTTCAATGATGAGCAAATGAACATGAAGATACTTGTATGTATGAGCATGAAGTCCCTTAGTTTTTATGAAGAATACCGGTACATATGAAAATGGTGTCCTTAAATTTACAAAGGTTATTAATACATCCTCAAGAATAATATGAAGATATCTACGTGAATAAATTTTTGCAATTCTACACTATGCTTAGATTTGAGTAAGTTGATATGCAATCCTTGTTATAATCAAAAAACTATAAGTGAGTATCGATGATGCATAGAGAACTAGATTTACTCATTTCCAATGAGTAAATAGAAATGTATAATCGAAAGAATAATAATCATGTTTCCTTTATTGTTTATAATTCTTGCAAAGTTTTAAAAAGAATTGCAAACACGAATACATATATTTTTTTTAGCAAGGAAATTGTATGAGTTTAAGAAATCGAGTATGATATTGTGTTGAAACTCGATTAAAGAATCGTATTCTTCATATGCCCATAATTTTGGAAATATCATTTATAAGATTTATATGTTATGGGCAATAGAAAAAGGTATGAGTTTTATGAATAATTTACTTTACATGATACATGACATGCTTAAGATTCATATTAAGAAGATATGAGATATTAAATGTTGTTGGACTAATTTCATGCCCCATATGAAAGGTTTAGGGGAGATAGTATTTTATTCCATGAGTTAAAAATACAACTGTGTCCATTTTGTAACATATGATCTATTCAATAAAGATGGCAATAAGATAGTTAAATGTTTAGAATTGATACATTCTGAAGATGATATGGATGATTTAGAATGTCATTGGTTATAAAATCAATCATAAGTCCCTAAATTAAAATTAATGTTGTCGCATAAGGACAACACAAGTTGCTCACGAAGATAGTTAAGCCTGATAAACGTGGTAGACTATTGAGTTATGAACATATTTCATTGAATATGAAAGAAAATGATACGTTATGATGAATTTTCATTAGAATATATTTATGTTTAGTAAAATCGATATGTGCCCAGATTATATAAAATACTCTAGAAGAGTATTAATATGTCCAACTTATTAACATGATATCATGATAATGATATCAATGCTCTAGCAGAGTAGAATATGATGTTGCATAAAGTATTATCTTGCCAAGTATAGAAGAACACTTGCTAGTGTTCTTATATCACATTTCATTTAATCATCATGCCATGCATGGAGTAGTGCATAATAAAGGTGATCACTATTGTTTGAAAACTGACCAGAATCTAGAAAGTGATTGGCATTGTGATAACTCATTAGGCCATCCGGTTTAATGTATAGTTAATTACCCTTAAGGAAACCTGAAGTTTCAATTTGATATGAAATAATGTGTGCTGACGCTCTCTCATGTGGTGATATGTGAAATGTTTTGAATGGCAAAACATATTACGAACATTGATATTGAGCTATATTTGGATTGTGTTTTTTTTAAGAAAATTTCAAGAAAAAGAAAATTATTTTTGAACAACTTTGGATATACATATGTAATGAGTGACCAGAAGTTCACTAAAATAGCTTATAGTTTTTGTTCTATATTATGTACTAAAGGCTTACCAAACCACTTGTGTTAACACATTGAGAAAACTCATTATCAAAGTCATTGGCAATCCAAAAGATCACCATTGAGTGGAGTTACATGCGTATAAGCTAAGTTCTGATTATGTATATAACAATCTTTTTTATTGGGCTGTTGAATGTCGCACAAACACAAGAAAACCAACAACTGCACAATAGTTTCCCCCCATTGTCATTATTTCTAGAAGAAGACCAGTTTATGATGAATTTATAAACACATATGTGATGTACATCATAATTGAGAAGAGATGGTTTAAGGGATTAATATCTTTCTCCAGAAGAGACAAATATTTTGTTGAATATATCTCTTCTAAACGAGTGAAATTTGTTATAATCTTTTATTAGATGAAATATTTTTTCACATGAATTATACACTAAGTTGGTTAAGAATAGATGCCCCTATATTTGAAAATTTTACCAACTTAGGGGGAGAAGAATTGGGATAAGTTGGACAAATTACTAATTATAAGTGATGATCCCTATAATGACTATTGAGATATTATTGCCAACTTTTGTCTATATACTTTAAAGGTATGTTGCAACTATGGTTTGATTTGTATTCAGTTATGTCTCATTTTACATGCATTGAAGATACATTTCGGCCATATTATGTATATACAGTACATTGAGTATAATCTTGCCAATAATACATGAATCACTACACCTGAAGTGTAGGTTGTATGATCGGTTCCAAAATAAATATGTAAAATATGGCAAGAAAGTGGCAGTTGACACTATTGAAAGTGTAATGGTATATTAATGCCATAATGTATGCCTGGAAGTGTTAGATATCTGAATTATAACATATCCTATGATAAAGAACGAAGATGTTATAATTGACTAATGGTACCAATGGGAAATGCATTCAGATATCATTGTAAAATAGCATGCAAATATATCTTGAAAATGTGATACCGGTATATGATGGAACCGATGGATTAATGCATATCAAAAGTGTGGATTTGAGAATGGAATCTGAAATAAAGTCCACTTTTATGTCGACATATTGACAATTATCAGAGAATATCATGGACTTGGAGTCCAACTAAGATGCATAATATAGATCATAGGACTAGAAGTCCAACAATGGATTTTTGAAACTCACATTTTACGTGTCTTGCATTTTTTAATCTTACATTTATGTGCATGTGGGTCGTAGATAAACGCATTATTATTTGCATGTGTCAAATAGTGATTAGATGCATCACTCATTATATACGTAGTATATGTTTTATGCTCAAAATCTTGTCCATATAATTTCACTCCATCATATTTAAATGTACTAATTTTATACAAAAATTGTGATTACGCTAAATTTTGTCCATTATAGAAGGATGTGTTTACAATAGTATGAAGATTTACACTAAAAAATTTACACTCCAATGAGAATATATTTGTGATGAAATTATACAGATGGAGGCGTTTTAATAGCATGTTGTGATTATGCTAAAAGTTTCAGAAGAACTTGTACAAGACATATCAAATATCTAGTGCTTCAAATTATACGAAATATTTTGAACACCTCAATGGACAATGGTGACATTATTCAAACTCCTGAATAGGAGGACTAATTACAACACTCAACCTGAAGTTTGAGTATGTGAGTGTTATCAGAATCTTATGTTCATTTGAGAACTTGATATTATAGGATATCCTTTTATGGTCCAGAAGAATCATAAAATAATTATTACTTAAATGTAATTACTACATTACATAAGATTAGACAATGATGTTGATTAATATCACAAGTTGCATAAATTATTATCAATATGTTAATTATTTATGTTATTTATATAACTTCCAGAAGAAGCATAAGTTTAATATTTGTGGCAATTTAACAAGATGAAGTAATAATAAACAACATATTATTATTTTTCAAGATATGAAGAAATGAATTATCTCATGTTTGAAGATTGAAGTCCATAAGGAGGATCAACTACCAAGGAGTTGAATTTATTCTACTTCAAGTGCGAAGCTACTACCAAAGACGTTGGGTTCATTATTCTAAAAGATCTCAAGTTATGCATTCATTAGGGGGAGAAAATACGTGTTGCACTCTTTTTCCCTTAACCATGGTTTTGTCCCACATTGGGTTTTCCTGGTGAGGTTTTTAATGAGGCAACATCATAAAACGTATTACGAAAGTGATGTACTCTTTTTCCTTCACTAGGTTTTTATTCCCACAGGGTTTTTCTTAGTAAGGTTTTAATGAGGCATACTATTCGATAATGGTCATCCAAGGGGGAGTGTTATATAATATATGTATTTAGTGGATGCCCATTATACCTCTATGATTATTCTAGTATATTCTAGATACTAGGAGTATAATTCTCTAAGGAAACCCTAATTGTTTCCATGTCTATATATATATATATGTATGTACTCCCTTATGATTTAATAATATGAATACAGATCTATTCTGTCCCACAAATACTCTCTACTACTTAAACCTATTTTCTATAACAATTATTACTATTATTATTATTGTTGTTGTTGTTGTTGTTGTTGTTGTTGTTGTTGTTACTATTATTGTTATTGTTATTGTTATTGTTATTGTTATTGTTATTGTTATTGTTATTGTTATTGTTATTGTTATTGTTATTATTATTTCAGTTCAATTAGCTCTGTTTCAGTCCAAAAGAACACGATCTTAGTTGATGGGTTTCAATTTTACATGGGACCATATTAGGCTTATAGATTTTATTTTATTTATTTATAAAAAAAGAGTTTTTAGTTAATAACCTTTTGACCATGGTTAGTTTATTAATTAATTAGATATAGGGCAAATTAAGCAATTTATTCATTTTTTCATCGATCGCTAGTAGTCATTGCTATATAAGGAATCAACATTATTTTCTTATTTTATTTTTTGTTAATTTTAATTTATTCATTATATTTTTTTTGCAAACTACAGACTACAAGAAATTAAATTAGTTTTTTCCCCTAATGTTATCAGTAATATTTTAGAAATGTGGTTTCGTGTAATTTGTTCAAGATTAATACTATCGCACATGAACTAATATTATTATTTTTGTATATCCCTTTAATATTTAAAAAAAATTAAATGACCTATTTATTACACTAAATAATTTCAAGATATTTTCTTTTTCACTGTCTTTTATTGGTATTTATACAAAATGTTGATTTTATTAATTATAAGAAATTCTATAACTATTATCTTATACAATTTATTTATTTTATCTTTATGGTAATTTAATATTAGATTTTGAATATTTTGATTATTTTAATTATTTTTGGTATCCCGTGATAATATAGAAAACAACAATTGTTTCATGATTTAGCTTTTTTTATTAGTGTTGATATTTCAGTAAAGTAATTTCATTACAATTTGTATAAATTTATTATTATTATTATTATTATTATTATTATTATTATTATTATTATTATTATTATTATTATTATTATTATTATTATTATTATTATTATTATTATTATTAAGGATCTAAATAATTCAATTTTATTACAATTATATGTAATCTCAATAGTTTAGTTGTATTGCCATTATGTAGGATTTCAATATTTAAAGTAAACTATTACGGCACGGGATATCAATATCTTAAAGTTGACCACTACTGCACGGGAATTTTATTGTTCAAATATAAAATTATTGCACGGGAACTCAATAATTCAAGTATGTCATTATTATACAAGATCTCAATGTTTCAAGCTAAGTGTATTATATTAGTGCTCAAGATCTCAACATATTAAAGTTTATTGTTCTATTATTACACGTAATTTTGGTAGTACAAAAATAAAACTATTGCAAGAAATATCAATAGTTAGCAAAAAAAAATTAGTGCACGGGATCACAATGAAGATTATTGAAGTTGTTTTAGTAAAAAACGTACATGAAATCTCATTTATAAATGAAAACATTTTTGATTATTTTGTTATTTCACTAATTTAATTGAAATAAAATTGTTTATATATATATATATATGTATAGTAGATATTGATTTTTTTTGTTACTCCTTCCTTCCCACATTTTTCTTTATATTTCACTTTTTTACACTTGCCAATGTATGTAATTTAGCATTTATATCTTTAATTTTGTATTCGCAAAAATTATAAAAAGTTTATATTTTAATAGGAAAATATGAAAAATCAACACGAATCTAACAAGACCCAATATGAATATGTTTTTACTTATGTATAAAGTACATACAATGGTTAAAGTGTGATATGTGAATAGTATCATTAGTCAAAACGACAAGAAAATGTGGTATGGAGGGGTAATACAATAAAAATATTTTGCTATAACTATTAAGCTATAAAATCTATTTATTATAAATAACTTTATTACTGAATTAATATTTAATTTAAAGCCATGCATTGCACGGGCATTATACTAGTTAAACAATAATGTTATATGTAAAACTTAAACAAAAGTCAAGGGCTACATTTGACAATTAAAAAAACACGGGGTTACCATTGATAAATTAAAAAAATATAGGGCTACATTGATAATTTCCCAAAAGAATATAATATGCTGACTTAAGAAACACTAAGATTGGTTGAATTTCTAATTAAGTTTAAATGAATTATAATGAAGTGAAAGTGAGGGCCTGTTTATTTTAGCTATAGTTAAGTTGAACTGAACTGAATCGAACATAATGTTTTTATTATGGATAAATGATTTTTTATTATGGATTATTGATTGTTAACTAGTGATTATTGATTTTTAACTATTGGTTTTTAATTATGGATTACTAAAGATTTCTTACAGTGAAGTAATGACCCACAGTAATAATTTTGATATTAATCCACTAATAATTATTAAACATTTTTTTTGTTATTGGTAATTTATATTTTATGAAATAAAAAATTAGTAATACAGTTTCATATTTTTGTGAATGGTATTTCACTTAATTATATTTTTGTTTCGTTTCCTAAATGGTAGTTTTATAATATATGATTAATGTTTCAAAAAATATTATGAACTCAATAAAGTCAAGTACAAAATAACACTAACACATCTAATACATAACAATTATATATAATATTATAATAATAATATGTATTATATAATATTATAATAAATAATAATAATATATATTTTAAAAATATATTATGAATTAGTTTATATATATATATATATATATTTATGAACAAATAATATTAGAAACAAATGAATTAGCAAAATAAAAGAAGAGTTTAGATGAACTGAACTGAACTGTACTGGTTAGAGCTGAGCTAAACTGAAATAAACCGAACTGAACTGAACTGATTCTAAGCTGAGGTCAACAGGCCCTGAGTTCAAATGAGTAGGGCTTAAGAGTGACTAGGCAATGTTTGGCAAAAGAAGCTACCATAGAGCTGAAACTAAATATTTAGAGTTGAATCCATAAGGGAGATGATTATATAATTTAGGTTAGGTTTCTCATGGAACACCTCTTATTGGGATGTTTCATTTGGTCAATTTCTGAATTAATGTTATGTTTAAGTTTATCTCGCTCGCAAGCACTTCATTCCAACCATGTTTGGTTACTAACTTTAAATTTAATTAAAATCAGTTTAGTTTAGCTCTATTCAGCTCCAATCAGTTCAGTTCAGCTCACCTTTTATTCAAAATCTGTATAAAAACTTTTAGTTCAGTTCATTTCCCTTAAGCTCCAATCAATTCAGTTTAGTTTAACTCCAATCAGCTCAATTCAGTTCATCTGTTTTCAGTTAAAGTAAATAAGCCCTTATTATGTCAAACATCGCCTACGAATATGCAGAATTGGCAAAGGTATATGTATATATGTATATATAATATGTGCCGGCACAATATCATAATCAAATAACAACATAATTACACATACGTGAATAATCAGTAGCACATAACAACGGATTTTGAATGAATAAATTAAAGTAGTAATTATACAATAATATTTTTTTTGAGAACAATTAAACAGTAATACTGATTACCGAAAAAAAAAATTAGTACAATATTATAGTAGCTGGGTGACTTGGGTGGGGAAAACTAATATAAATATAGAGAAGTGCAGTGAGAACAACATAACAAAAATCAATCAACAATCCAAAATAATTCTAAATAAAGAGTAATTTGTTTGTTTATTTTGAAGCTAAGAAAGAAAAAATGGTGATGAAGAAAGTATTGAAGTTAACTACTGCATTTGTTGTGGTAGTAGGTTCATATATTATTCTTCCATTCATTTATGCTATTATCTTAAGTTAGTTAGTATCATGTTTTAATGCTTTATGCTTTGAATCATATATATTAATATAAACTAGCTTTTCTCCTCGGGTGTTGCCCCGATTAATTAAATTAAATTTCCTTCTTTAATTTGTTTTGCCATTTACATCAAAATTTTAAAATTTGTAATTATATTAATTGAATTTAATTTTGTAAACAACAGAAATGGTAAGCGAACAAATAGGATTATTATTTTGAGATAAATATAATAGATAACCATGAAATATTGTACAATTGCAATAAAAAGGTTTCAAATAATTGCGAATATAATGTTAGTTTATAGAATTTTAGTTCAATATGTTTGTTAATAAAAAGCTAAATATTTGTATTATACGTGAATATATGATTTCAAAAGACACTTAAAATATTAAAATAACAGATCCATTGTGATATTGGTAAAGACATAACATGAACATGAAATTATCATAAATATTATATTCATTAGAATTAATGACATGGACAATAGTTCATTGTTATCCATTTTCATATATTTTATATCATACGAAGAAAGAAGAATTATTAATTTTAATTAATTTTATTAAGTTATTCCGTTTTTAGGATGTCATATCATAGTTTGTTGTGAAACAATAGACAATAATGGCATACAACTTAATTGGTAAATCATGTGTTTCATATGTCAAAGGCCATGAGTTCAATTCTCATTAAACATATTTTTCGCCATTGAAAATCCATTTTCAAGCTGAGATGGTGTCACGTGGCGGATTGTGATTCTTTGCCTTACGTATTAATCTATAGTAATTAGTATCATGCTATTATCTTAAATTAGTTAGTATTATGCTTTATGCTTTAAATCATATATATTAATATAAATGGATACATTGTACGATATGTTCCATACATTATATGTACTACTTTTATATATATTCAGCTGACTATGCTTGTTCTATTTTTTTTTTTTTTTTTTTTTTTGAAGTGCCATTTAATTTGGATAAATTATCCAATAGGAATGAGAGATTCACTAAAGAAGAACATNGCACAGTGTGGTCAGTATGATGACTCATGTGACACTGATCCACAAGATTCATGTTGTTCAGGACTCCAATGTTATGAAGTGTCATCAGGGGTTTACAAATGCAAAGACAGAGATTGTGAAGAGCACTATGGTCATGAGTGTGATCCTGTGCTTTTCGATTGTTGTAGTGATACTAATCTTACATGCTATGAAATTACGCCAGGCAATCACGAATGCAAGGACAGAGATTGTGAGGAGCACTATGGACATGAATGCTATCCTGACCTTTTCGATTGTTGCTCCGATTCTGGTTTGACATGCTATCAAATTACACCTGATTCTTATAAATGCAAAGATAGAGATTGCGAAGAACACACAGACCATGAATGTTACCCAGGCATTTACAACTGTTGTAGTGGTCTTGAGTGTGTTTCATCTGGTGGTGATAACTACACATGCCAGCCTAATTAATCCGTGGTTCTTGTCACAATTCCTCCATCGATCAACTCACAAGTCATAAAGGATTGATGCAATTGTTAACTTTATGCTGCTCATTATATTTCTTGGTTGTTTTTTTAGTTGTGTGCGTTGGATTTTCTTTGATTCCTTTTGAGTTTTAAACTACATGTGTGTTCAATGATTGAAGAGAACATTATTTACTAGCTCCGTAAAACTAGCTAGCGCATAATGTTGTTCTTGTGTGAGTAAGAAGAGTGCTCAATCGATAGATATTTTTACATCTAATTATTACATACTCCATGCATTTCTCACAAAATTATTACGTACTCCGTGTATTTATTATGGTAATATTGTTGTGGCCTTTTTGTATTTATTATATTTTTCAAAATTTGAATTTTAATACCTTATGTTTTTTTCTAAATTTTAGTACATTATATTTCTCAAAAATACAAAAATTGATACCGTATAATAATTATGTCACTAATTCGGTCTAATGGGCCCCACTTTAACAAACTAAGTTAATTACCTCCTTCCAACTAAACTCCGTCATTTACCACTCTCTCTCTTTCATTATCAATTCACTCATCATAATTGAACCCTAAAAACCCAAATTACCCTAATATTTTACCCAAAGCTCTCCTAATCATGAGTAAGCAGGAAATTCATTATAGAAAATAAAGAAAATTGCAAAAAGTCAAGGATGTATCCCCTACAAACATACAAAGCATTAATTGAATTATAATCAGCATTCTTAGCTCTACTCCCTTCTCTAACATCATCAACTACTTTGGTAAAATATGAGAGAATATGGACTCTTTGTCGTTGATGATTTTTAACATCTTCTTTAGTCATCTTAAATTAAAGATGATGAAAGGAAAAGGCCACCAACAATGTAAAGGGAATTGTTAATTTTTTTCACTAAAACTTAAAATACACAAATGAACCGGAAAAAACCTAATTCAATTGCAAAACTCAAACTCAATTAATACCCTAGCTAAAAATTTAGAATTTTATTGGGTTTTAATGAAGTAATTTTGCTGAGGAGTCACAAAGGCAGACAACCTGATCCCAGGATCTCCTGGAAAATATATTCTGATACTACATGTCTACATTAGTCAAAGGTTCAATCCCTACTCCATACAATTTTTCTTTTTTTTTCCTCCTCTTTGATAAGAGTTTAATTTGTACGTTATTGTAGAAATATTATTATTGTAGCTTTTGAGACCTTTCATTCATTGTGTGGTTTTGAGGTAGAAATGATTTTTTTGCTCTTAAACTGGATATGAGTAAATCTTATGATGTAGTGAAGTGGATTTTTTTGAGGAGTATAATGAGTAAGTTAGGTTTTAGAGAACGTTGGATTAATATGGTTATGGGATCTGTTTTGAGTCGTTAATTTATTCTATTATTATTAATGGTGCGTCGAGTTTTTTTTTTAAAAACTCGAGAGAGTAATTAGATAAGGGGACCCTATTTCTCCATAGCTCTTTCTTCTTTGTACAAACGAGCTTTCGGTTATGCTTAAGAGTGCATGTAGATCAGGGAGTATTGAGGGCCATAAAATAATTAATTTTGCCCCAAAAGTCTCACATTTATTTTTTTGCAGACGACTCGATTATTTTTTGAAAGGCTAAGGCGGAGTATTTGGAAAAAGTGAAGGAGATCTTAAATTTGAATGAGAAGGCCTCGGGTCAAATAATTAACAGGTACAAGACGAATGTAGCTTTTGGTAGAGGAGTTAAGTAGGAGGAGAAGGATGAGATAGCAAAGGCTTTAGGGGGTGCAGAGGGTGGACCATCACTCTCAATACTTGGGCTTACCAACTTATATTGGTAGGTTGAAGAAGAGTCCTTTTCAGTTCATTAAAGACAAGATAATTAAGAGGATTAATGGCAGTGGCCCAAGCAATCCCTACTTATGCTATGAGGGTTTTCAAGCTTCCTCAATCCATTTGTGACGAGGTCCAAAAAGTGATTAGGCGGTTTTGGTGGAGTGGTAATAATAAGAGAAGGAAAATGCATTATTATATGAATTAGAGTAAACTTGTGACAAGAAGGATAATGGGGGTTTGGGTTTTAAAAGGTTAGACTACTTTAATTTGGCTATGCTTGCTAAAAATGTGTGGACAATTATGAATAATCCTGATTTCTTGCTAGGACGAGTGCTAAAGGTGAAATATTTTCCTAATGGGAATATTATTACCGCAAAGTTGGGGAGAAGGCCGAGTTTTTTGTGGTGTAGTCTTTGGGAGGAGAGGGGTTTAATTAGGAAGGGAACAAGGTGGTTGGTGGGAATTAGAGAGTCGATCCGGGTTTGGGGTGATGGGTTCCACGAGCATCAACATTTACGGTTATAAATGTAATACCCTGGAATTTCCTAACTTTCCTCCTTTAGATTTTCCGGAAATACAATATAAATATAATAAAGAATAATAAGCATTGAAACTCCTAATTAACTAGGAAAAGCCAAAGTATTACCGCCACAGTGATAACGACTAAGGCTTTTATCAAAGTAGTACAGCGAAAGTCTTTAAAACCAAAAGCCAAATTAAAACTCAAACTAAAACTTGAAATAATCTCAAAAGCAAACCAAAGTCAAAACCAAAAAGAAAACCAAATCAAATCTGTATTACACTTTGGAACTGTTTTAAGGCCCTTCAAAACCAAACAACTTTAAACTTCAAAAACCAAAAGTCAACATCAAACAATAAATAATAAGTCCATAAAACTACGAAAACTACAATGCAAGAGCTCACACTCCAACCCAGCATAATTGACTATGCCCACCTGTACCCGTAGCTTTCTCTTGTTCTAGACAATTACTTGCCATCAAGTGGGTCATCGTAGGGAAAAGGCAAAGACAAAGCCATGCACATGTACACAAACACACACAATCAGCAAAGCTGAGTACATAAGTACCAAAGACTATGCAAAACATGATTAATATTCAATTAAAAGAAAAGTGTAACACACATACTTCTTACCGTTGACATCTCTTCACCTGTGCATAGACTCAACTCAAATAAAATTATTTATTATATTTAGATTTTGCGTCGAACGGGTTTCCTTTCCCTTAAAATCTCCCTATTGGGCACCAACTTGGGAGCAATTCAAAAAGGTATTACCTATGTCATATATAGTGATGGAATTCCAGCACATTTAAAACATAAAAGAGTAAGACGTCTTGTACCCAAATAAGAAGTCATAAATCACTGTTCCATACGACTCCCCCATATTTCATACTCAAGGTATATACGTTCCAAGAGTTTTGGTGCAAATTCTCTTTCACTTTACGTGATTAACAGGTTTAACAATATTATGACTCACACATAACATCACATAGAAGCATGTAAAGAATTAAAGAAACCATATTATGATGGATTTAAAGTGATTCTAAAAATAATCTTGTGTGTCCTTTAATTAACCTAAACTTCCTTTACCACATATTAATTGTGAGTGGCTAGCTATTTATCTTTCTTGACCACACATTAAACTATGACCGACGTTATAAATATTTTCTCATTAAACTTTTATTAAACATGTGAATAAAAATTCACAAATTACTTTTCTTGTTGATTAACGAACCAACTCAACTAACTTTCTTTTCTTCTTTATTAACTATTGGTCAACTTTAAAAGTAACTTTAACATTCCAATTACTCATGATAAATTAATAATGCTATAAATAAAATTTCATCTAAATATAATAATCATACTTGACTACAAAAAATGGCCTATTTTCGACGGAAAAATTCCATCGGAAATATCTTTTTCGATGGAATTCCGTCACAAAATCCCATCGGAAATTCAATCATCGGAAATTTGTTAATTTGCGATGGAATTTGACCAAGTTCTAAATTCAAAAGTCAAAAATATTTCCGATGGAATATTCCATCGCAAAATCACTCCTAGAAAATAAGAATAAAAACGGTAGTGGCAAGGCAGCAAAAGCCACCCCACCACCACACACCACCCTACACCACTGTGAACCACCCCAAGAATCATAAAACAAATCCACCACGCCACTATTGTTTGAACCACCCATCTCCTCATCCACCATCTCAGCCCCATGGCCACCGGAACCAGCCGATCACACCCCCTGACCCACCTCCACCCTTTGACCACGAAAAAAAACCTAAAAACAAATTAAATCAAATGCAAACCAAATCAATTCCAAACAAACCAAATAACAAATCTAATGCTTCCATATTTAAACCCAAACCCCAAAATCAAATCAATTGCAAACCAATCAAAAAATGAATCAAAAAACGACATTCAACTTGTAATCCAACCACAAATTCGTAGAAAAACCCAACAAATGCCAATTAAATCCAAAAACAAACGAAATAAAAAAACCTATAGAAAATCGAAAACTAAAGAACATACAGTTGAACTATCCTAGTTATTTTGGTCAAATTTGACATTAAAAACCCTAGATCTAAGGTTTTTAATGTCAAATTTGAGGAAAAAAACTGTTGCGGGCTTCGTAGGTTTCGTCACTTGTCCAAATGAGTTTGTGGGTTGTGAAGGTGGTTCGTGGGTTATTAGGGTGGTTTTGTGAGAATGGTTTTGTGGGTTGTCAAGGTGGTTCGTGGGTTATGAGGGTAGTTCGTGGTTTTTGAGTTGTAGTTGTGAGGGTTGTGAAGAAGAATAGAAGAAGTAACAGAGGAGAGGAAGAAGAAGAACAGAAGAAGAGAGGGAGATGGCGAGAAAAGAGAAAAAAAAGGAAAAATTCATACAAATAATCCCAACTATGGGCGTTCACCTAATAAAAGACTGAACTTTGATTAATCCAAAAATGGACCCAACTTTCATGCGCAATTTCCAATTTTGGACTCTCTTAAATTTTAACTTGTAAAATCAAGTAAATCTTGCTAATTATCCGGTTTTTGCTTAAGCAAGACCATCGGAAACCACCACCACAACCATCCCTTCCACCCGAAACCTCCAAATGTTAAGAAAAAAACCGGATAATTAACAAGATTTACTTGATTTTACAGGTTAAAATTTAGGAGGGTCCAAAATTGGAAAATGAGCATGAAAGTTGGGTTCATTTTTGGAATAATCAAAGTTCGATTTTTTATTAGGTGAACGCCCATAGTTGGGATTATATTTATGAATTTTTCAAAAAAAAAAAGGGTTTCGTGAGGAGAGGAAGAAGAAGAGAGGAAGAATAGAAGAAGAGAGGGAAACGATGAGAAGGTAAAAAAAAGGTGGTGTGAGGGTTGGGTTGGGAGGGTTTTATGAGTATTTGTAGGTAGGTTAATATTTTTTTAAATGAATTTCCGCAAAATCCATCGCAAATTTCCATCATTAACAAAAAAAGTTGACTTTTCTCAAAATTCCTTCGTAAATATTTAAATTCCGTCGCAAATATGCTACGGAATTAAAATCCATTGCAAATTTCCGACAAATTTAAATCTGTCGGAAAAAATAGAAATTTGCGACGGAATTTACTGTCAGCCGCAAATCGACCTTTTTCTTGTAGTGCTTTCATATTAGCATACTCTTCATGCAAGTCAACCAAATAACAATTCATATTCACATACATAACATGTAAGATCAACAACCAAGCATGAATTCTACTTTTACTTTCGCCTTAAGTACTTACGTACCTTGTATAGTAGTAATGACCCGCCATAACTTCTATAAGTCAACTAACTCGAATTCTCTTACATAGAGAAAACCGAAACTAAATGAAAACCTTATTGACTAACTTCTACAACAACTGTAAACTAACTTTTTCTGTTGGAAACTTATCCAAAACGTTCCTTATACGTTCTATATTCAATTCCATACTTTATTTTAATTTTTCTTTCACAAAACACTTGATTTTCGGTAATTACTTAAAAACACTTTAAAACCCTTCTAAATATCATATTTTGATCATAAAACACTATAGTCATGTCCTAAGATCATCATACAATATTTTGATGCATTATAAGATAATTATAACTAATTATGTCACATGCTACTATTTTTATTAGGCATAAACATGTGCTAATAAAAATTTACAACTTTATTTATTTACTCAAAACTCATTAAAACCCTATCAAAACTAAATAATTCAAGCATAAAACTCTTTTACAATCTAATACCATCATTATACATCCAATATATGCTTTAAAATAATTTTTCATGAAGTAAAACATGTTCATAATATTTTTACTCTTAGTTTTTGTAGGGGCCCCAGATTTTAGGGTCCCAAATTTTTTTCGCCTTCCCCAAACCGCCCATAGTTCGAGTTACACCTAAAAAATTGGCTTAAGAAAAGGTGAAATGGGCTTTTTTAGAAGTATTTTGCAACAAAACAGGAGCGCAGGAATTTCAGTCGCGCTGGCAACGTAGCGTGACAAAGTTTGTCACGCTGACTGTGCAGCGCTACAAAGTTTGTCACGCTATAGGTGTAGCGTAGCAAACTTTGTGACGCTGCGACGTTAGCGTGACAAAGTATGTTGCGCTACGCTATTTTAGTGTTTTTTTAATTTTTAATTATCTTTTTTCGAGTGAGATAATATCAACGAATACGGACGATGCTAGTAAGGAGTCGCCAATGAGTTTTAGGAATCAAGCTCATAAACCGTGTATTTAGATTGATTACGAATGGGACACAAATACGGGACGATAATCTAAATTGCACGAATAACCCTTTCGATCCCATGAGGATGACTCCAAATTATGATCTTACGAACCAAAGGTTGGATTCGGGGGTGAAGGTACTAATATGGCGGAGTGCGTCATATTATCCTGTATGCGGCCATTACTAGTTTTCTCTCAATTATACACAAGTTATATAAAGAACCACAAAATAATATTTTACAACCTAACACAAAATTACTACTATTATGGTGAAATCATATAAAACTAATTAATTTAGTCAAATCGTCGTTAAGATTAATTCAAGGTTCCTAGCATGATACAATTTGTCCAAAACAATTATCTTAGTTTAATGTGATAAATTAATTCAAATGAAGTCCTTTAACAAAAACATTGTGAAAAATTGAAATAAATATACAAATAAATAAATACAACAATTAATATATAAAGTTTAATTTAAGACTCTTAGAAAACTTACACTTCTCGCTTGATTATTGTTTCTTCGAGTATTAATTTGGACAAAGTTTCGAATTTAATTCATAATAATAAGAAATTAACCCAATTTATTAGAAATGAAATAAAAAATAATTTGATGGAGAAAAAGTTTAAGTGTAAAGAGAAAAGGAGAAAAAAGAGAGAGAAAGTAGGTTTAGGAGAATAAGAGAATCGGTTTTGGAAGTGTGAGAATGGGTAGAAAAAATCAAGAAAGTCAAGAGGCCTGTTTTAGAAAAGAAAAAAGGGTATTTATAAGAAAAATGTGTAGCGCGACAGGTTTTATCACGCTGGCCAGGTAGCGTTACAAGTTTAGTAGTGATGACCAGCCAGCGTGACACAAACTGTCATGCTGCGCAGCTAGCGCTAGTTTGCTTGTCACGCTGCTACGTTAGCGCGACTTGCTGAGTCGCGCTACTCTAAAACTCTTTTTTTTTCTTAAATCAAATATTGGGCTTATATAAAAATCTAATAATATAAATGGGCTTTTGTTAAAAATTATTTTGTAATTTAAGAACAATAGTAAAATTAAATCCAATAACATCAATTGTCCAATAATCTAAAGAAGTGGGTTTATTGTTCATCATGGAGTCTTACCACGGGACCGGGGACTAAATTAGATTTCTACATTTAGCCCCCACTTTAATTGAGTCTGAGTAAGACGAAAATCAAAGTATGCTCGAGTCGCTTTTCGAGACTATCATATTCGGAACCGAGGGCTCCTTATTAACCAATGGGTGTATCAAGATTTTAGAAAGCAATGGCTTCCAGAACTTAAAAAACCTTTTTGTTTTCAAAAATTGGAATAGTTATTTTCTAATTAATCGACTTTCTTACTTTGAAATCATATAGAAAATGGGCTTTAATAAATTCGTTTATTTATTAAAACGTTTTAAATTCATTTTTATAAGCAAAAGTAATATATTAGTCTATTTATTACTAATCTAGTAAATTCGCTTATTTACTAAAATCTCTGAACACAAAAGGGTAATAAATTTGCTTATTTATTACTATTTTAGTAAATTCATTTATTTACTAAGAATATTTGAAGAAAAGGTAATAAATTTGCTTATTTATTACTGTTTTAGTAAATTCACTTATTTACCAAAGAAGTGTTTGAAGAAAGGTAATAAATTCGCTTATTTATTACTATTTTAGTAAATTCGCTTGTATACTAAAGTAGTGTTTGAAGAAAAGATAATAAATTCGCTTATTTATTACTGTTTTTGTAAATTCTCTTATTTACTAAAAAAGTGTTTGAAGAAAATGAAACGAATTCGCTTATTTATTACTATTTTTAGTAAATTCGCTTATTTACTAATAATATTTGAAGAAAAGGTAATAAATTCACATATTTATTACTATTTTTAGTAAATCCGCTTATTTACTAAGAATATTTGAAGAAAAGGTCATAAATTCACTCATTTATTACGTTTTGAGTAAATTCACTTATTTACCAAAATTATTGAAAGATATAATAAATCGCTCATTTATTACTATTTTGTGTAAATTAGCTTATTTACCGAAATTATTGAAAATGTAATAAATTAACTCATTTATTAATATTTTAAGTAAATTCGTATATTTACCGAAATTATTGAAAATGTAATAAATTCACTCATTTATTACTATTTTGAGTAAATTTGCTTATTTATTGAATTTAGTGAAATAATTTCGCTCATTATTACTATTTGGAGTAAATTCGCTTATTTACCGAAATTATTAAAAAAAATGTAGTAAATTCGCTCATTTATTACTATTTTGAGTAAATTCGCTTATTAACTGAAATTATTGAAAAAGTGTAATAAATTCGTTCGTTATTACTTTTTTGGAGTAAATTCGCTTATTTACTAAAATCGTTAACAAAAGCTAATGATGTTGTCATAAAATCACAAGCCTTAACTTAATGTATTTTTCCTTTGGAGTATTTTGGATAAAGGAGTGAGAAAAGGGATTAACATCAAAAACAAAGTCAAAGCATTTGAAAATACAACAAAGCACAGTCAAGAGCGCTAGCCTTGTAGCGTCACAAAGCCAACCACGCGGATGCGTTAGCGTGACAGTAGAAACAGCGCTAAGACCTTTAGCACAATTGCTATTATCACACTCCCAAGTGAGCGTTTCTTCATTTGTTGTGTTTGAAAGGTTGCTCGAATTATAAAAGTTGATGTTGAATTGATAATACATGGTAGTGTTGTGTAGGGACATTGGCATGGTTTCATTGCTGGGCTTAAGTGATGGCGCTGCAGAATTAGTCGCGCTACATGTGGTAGCGTGGTAGAGCTAGTCGCGATACATGTTTTAGCGTGGTAGCGTTAGTCGTGCTACTGAGGCAGCGTGTTTGGGTTTGTGACGCTGAGGTATTAGCGTAGTACATTGTCTTGCGCTACTCTACTCTTTCCTTTAAGTGCTTCTTCTTTTGTAATGTAAGTGCTTCTATCTCAAACATTCTTTAATTAAGATAATTTTGAGAAATATGAGATGAATTTGTGCTTACATGTTGATTTAGAGAATTATTTGTTATAACTTATTTAAATGTAGTCATACAAATGTTCAAGCATATGAAAAAAAAAAGTTTGTTTTGTAATGGTTATTGAAGAATGCTCCAAGCATTGTAAGAGTAGTATGCTTTTATTTTATTAAAAAAAAGTGCTTTGGAAAATGATTCTCTAAATAATGCTATAGAATGAAGTATAATGCTCCATGAACAATTGAGAAGTGCTCTTGATTAGTATGACTCATTAGCTTTTAAATGTTATGATTAATATATTTTGACATTTTTAAGAGTGGTAGGTTCCTAATTTAATAATCAAAAGTGATATTGCTCTTGATTAGTTTATTATAAGAGTAATGGACTCTTAATTAATAATCAAAAAGTGAAAATGCTCTTGATTGTTATAAAATATTATTATTTTATGGATGTCCATTATACCCCTTAGGTATGATCTAGAATATTCTGGATATTAGGGTTTATTCTATAGGAAACCCTTAATGCTTGTATATATATATATACTTTGGTACTGAATAAGAAGACACATCTATTATTCTCTCCCACAAATACTGTCTATTAAAACCTTATTTTCTATAACACGTTATCAGCCCGACACTCTGATTGAATCTATTAGGTTGCATCAATCAATTAATATAACATTGTCGGCGGTTGGCGGTGGCCAAGAAGCTGAAAATTACGAAGAAGGCGATAAATTGCTATTAATTTACACGGTAGTTTTCTAATCACTTCAACCCTTTTGCATGTAGTACTAGTATTTTATTACTGTATAATGCGCCACTACTGAATCCTTCCTCAAAGGTGGAATTCTGAAATTTTTATTAATATCTATTCAAGCAAATTGCTGATTATATTGGTTTTTGCCATACTTTGTTACGCATTTTTTTTAAAGATTCAGTGGGGATTTTCCACGAATATTTAAACTCCGTGTTATTTTAATTGGAAATTAAAAACCAAGTTTTTGGAAAATACTTTGCGTTTGCTCCTTTCACTTTTACTACTTTCAACAAGTAAGCGAATTTCATGCTTATAAGTTGTAAAAAAAAAGTAAAAACCTTGCTCCTAGGTCCTTTGAATCCCATTGATTTCAAGTAGCAGTCTTTTTTTTTATAATATTAGTTTAAGATTAGTGAACATACCACCCTCCTCCACTGTGGAAACCAGAAGTATATATTATGTTGTACCGAAGTTGACATAATTCATCATAATTTTACTACTCTTGGAAGTAACCATTCCAAGAGATATGCAGAGAGTAATGATGGTGAGTATAGTGAATTAAAGGATGTACAAGAAGAATTTCATTTACGCAGTTTGGCGACAGAGAACTTTTCAATGCTGTTACCAAATTTACCTAGACATTATTATTACCTTTTCTCTTTTCATTTTAATCAAAACAGTACTCGGTATTTTGTTTTGGAGTTTGGAAGATTATAAGTTTGGTCAACTTGTATTTGGGGATAATATTATATCTTCATATGATAAAGTTCAATGATTTTGATTTTTTTTATTTATCTTCCTGTGTTTTTTTTGTTGTTGATCTAAGAAGAAAAAAAAAAGGATATTTAAACAGAAAGAGGCAATCATATGTGGATTAATTATTATTATTATATATATGGCTGTTGACAGTATAAATTGGTTAACAACATACAATTAGTTAGTTTATCATTCATTATATTGGTACATGTGGAGTAAGGACTCTAGTCATTATCTTGTCTACTAGTATAATTAGGAGTTTATGCTTTATTATAATTTCACTAGGATTAGGATTTCCATCTTTATATAAATTAAGTGTTAAGCATTCATTTTTATCAATACGAATTATCAAACAATAATATTAGCGTAGACGAGTATTTTTAATGCAAAGCTTATCACCCACCATGATTTATTTTATTACATATATATATATATATATATAGTGTTTCGTGAATTTGTCTATACAGTATATATGTANTTTATTACATATATATATAAATATATATAGTGTTTCGTGAATTTGTCTATACAGTATATATGTATTAAGTAAATTTGTCATTGTTAATTACTTGACTCATTTATCAGTAAATTCGTGGCATATATACATTTATTACACTATATAATAGTTCCTAATTTGCAATATTATTTTGATATAGTAAATTATGTCAAACCTAGCAAAACTTGAATTTGCGGCCCTTGATATTACTGGAAAGAATTATTTGTCTTGGGTATTGGATGCTGAAATTCATCTAGATGCAAAAGGTCTTGGAAAAACTATCAAAGCAGGAAATCAAGAAAACAGTCAAGACAAAGCTAAAGCTATGATATTCCTTCGCCATCACCTTCATGAGGCCCTTAAGACTGAATATTTAACTGTGAAAGACCCAATGGTGCTTTGGAATAATTTAAAGGAAAGGTACGACCACCAGAAAAATGTTATCCTCCCTCAAGCTCGTTATGAATGGCTTAATTTAAGATTACAAGATTTTAAATCAGTAAGTGAGTATAACTCAGCCATGTTTAGAATCACTTCTAAACTGAAATTATGTGGAGAAAAAATAACTGATGAGGATATGTTGGAAAAGACATATACCACTTTTTACAAGGATAATCTCTTATTGAGTAAACAATATCGTGTAAAGGGCTTTAAAAAATATTCTGATTTGATATCTTGTCTTCTGGTGGCTGAACAAAATGATGAGCTTTTATTGAAAATCCATGAATCACGGCCAACTTGCTCTACTGCATTCCCTGAAGTGAATGCTGCATCCCACAATGGGATACGAATTAACAATAGAGGCCCTGCCAGCAGCAGTGGTCGAGGTCGTGGTGGAAGTCATGGCCGCAGAAGAGGTCGTGGATATTATAGAGGTAGAGGTGGTCATTTCAAAAACTCATATTCTCACCGGAAGTGGGATAATGAGGATGGTAGTAAAAAGCATGAGAAGGCTAAAAGTGAGACTATGTGCTACCGTTGTGGAGGAAAGGGCCACTGGTCTCGTATATGTCGTACACCAAAGCATCTTGTTGACCTTTATCAGCAGTCTCTGAAAAAGAAAGGAAAGAAAGTGGAGACTAACTTGGTATACGAAGATGGCGAAGGTGATTTTGATAATGGTGATACAACACACCTGGAGGTTGCAGATTTCTTCACCACCCCTGAAGGGAATAATTAAGTCAATAATAATTATGTCTATTAGCAAATAAAGATTTAGTAGTTTACATTCACAATTTAGCTAGAATAATTTATGTTATTTACTTTGGCTTTGTTATTTTATGCATGAACTTGATAGTTCAATAGTTTGTTTTGTGCTTTAAGACTTTGTTACTTTAATCTTATTTTAGTTACTTTGAATATTTGGATATTTTAGGATATGTCATTTACTTTCTATTATTTTATTTGAAGAACATGAATGCTCTCCAAGCTCAATTAACAATAAATGGTGAAGAAATATGTTCTAGCAGATAGCGCAACTACTCATACAATACTTAAAATAAGAGATATTTTTCTAATTGATGATGAATAATATAAGTGTGAATACTATCCGGTAGTGCAAACATTATTGAAGGCTCCGGAAGGGCAACTATATTGATGCCAATGGGAACAAAATTCGAAATTATTGATGCTTTGTACTCCCCTCAGTCTCAAAGAAATTTATTGAGTTTTAAAGATTATCCGCCAAAACGGATACATATGAGAAAATAGTGAAGGAAATAATGAATTCCTTCAAATTACGAGTATAACCCAAGGCACTAAGCAGGTTTTGGAGAGATTATATGCACTCTCACTGCTTGTACTACACAAAGATAATGTTATTGAGACATATGCTATTGTAAACCAGAAGTTTCCAGATAGCTTTATAGTTTGGCATGACGGTTAGGCCATCCGGTTCATCAATGTGTCGAAAAATAATTGAAAATTCACATGGACATTCTTTGAAGAGCGCAGATTCTTCAAATGATTATTCTTGTGCTGCTTGCTCCCAAGGTAAGTTGATCATCGGCATCACCAGCGAAAATAAATTATGAGGAAGAATAAATGAAGGATCTCCAGAAGAGACCATAGATATAACAAATGATAGTGTTCTAGAAGAACCTCAGTACCTGAAAATGAAGATCTCTCAACAGATTATGTCATGTCTAGAATAACTTGGAACCGAATGAAATCGACGTCGATGATGTTTTTTGCATATAATGTAGCACTTGATGTTATGAAATGAAAAGAGATCATGAGCCTAAGTCCCATTGAAGAGTAGGAAAAGAGATGATTGGCCAAAATGGAAAGAAGCAATTGATGCAGATTGAAATCACTTGCAAAGAGAGAAGTATTTGGGCCAGTAGTTCGTATACCTGAAGGTTAAAACCATGGGATATAAATGGGTCTTTGTGCGGAAAAAAATGAAAAGGGTGAAATTGGAGACACAAAGCACGTTTATTTGCACAAGGATTCTCACAAAGACCTGTATTGATTTTGAGGAGACATATTCTCCCGTGTTGGATGCAACTACTTTCAATATTCTTAATTAGTCTGGCAGTAAGACTGGACTTGATTTACGACTAATGGATGTTGTAACAGCTTACTTATACGGCCCACTTGATAGTGATATGTACATGAAACTCCGACGGTTTCAAGTTGCCTGAAGCACTGGTTCGCGTTCTCGAGAACACATTGTATTAAGTTAAATAGATCCTTTATAGATTGAAACAATCGGGCGTATGTGGTACAATCGCCTTAGTGAATATTTGTTGAAAGAAAATTATAAAATGACCATATTAGCCCTTGTATTCTCTTAAAGAAATTCGGGTCAGGTTTTGTGATTATTGCTGTCTATGTTGATGATTTGAATATCATTGAAACTCCAGAAGAGATTTCAATAATAGTGGAATACTTGAAAAAGGAGTTTGAAATGAAAGATCTTGGTAAGACAAAATTTTGTTTAGGGCTACAAATTGAGCACCTAAAAGAAGGAATCCTTGTGCATCAAACTACATACACAGAGAAGGTGCTCAGAAGATTTTATATGGATAAAGCACATCCGTTAACTAGCCCAATGGTTGTAAGATCACTAGATGTTGATAAAGATCCTTTTCGCCCTCGGGAAAATGATGAAGAGATTCTTGGTCCTGAAGTACCATATCTAAGTGCAATAGGAGCATTGATGTACCTTGCTAGTCATACAAGACCCGACATATCATTCTCTATCAATCTATTAGCAAGGTTTAGCTCATGTCCTACCCGAAGGCATTGGAATGGGGTTAAGCATATATTTCGCTATCTACAAGGTACGAAAGATAAAGGTTTGTTCTTTTCTAACACCTCCAAAGAAGAATTAGTTGGTTTTGCAGATGCAGGGTATTTATCAGATCCTCATGTTGCTCGATCACAAACTGGATATGTATTTACATATGGTGGTACCGCAATCTCTTGGCGTTCCATGAAACAAACCATTGCTGCTACTTCTTCTAATCATGCAGAAACTTTAGCAATTCATGAGGCTAGTCGAGAATGTGTATGGCAAAGGTCTCTAATTCAGCACATACAAGAAGATTGTGGTCGTTTATGTGGAAAACAAGATCCGACTACATTATATGAAGACAATGCAGCCTGTTGATGAGGCTATCGCACACTTATCAAAAGTAAACCAAACAGCACTAACTAATGTAGCTAGGGAAGTAAGGATCGAATCCTCAGGGAAGCAACTGAACTCTATTAGTTCTAAAAAGCTTAAACCGTAAAAGGGCCTTGGTTGAGAAATATTGACTAACTAACTGACTACTGACTAATTACTAACTAATTACGGGAAATGACGAAGATTAAAACCAATAAATTAAGCCTAGGGTCATTCGGGTCACCAAGAACAACTAATAGATTTACTAACAAAGATCGTTCAACCTCACAATTATCGTCAAATTAGGGCTCACTAATTCTCTCGAATTTAGACTCCCTCGAAACTCATCTAGCGGCTCTCGCTCATGCCTAGACTAATTCTGCCTATTATTCAGTGGTCTCATTGTGGTATTTTTACCTCTCGGCATCAAATTCAACAATTACCAAAATTACAACTAAATCTGCGCACAATTCAATTGTAAACGAAAAACCCAATAAAAGGAAATTGACTACTAGTTGTGGAATTGAAACAACCTAATTTAGTTAGTCCATTAATTAGTCAAGGTTTCCCTAACCCTAGAAAATTAACTACTCACTCATGAATATGAAAAGGAAAGCTAACATAATTATGGAATTCATAATTATATTCATGAGGTAATTGACAATTAAACTAATTAACATCAACAATTAACTAAATTAATTAAACTAATGAAACTA
>PYUH01000151.1:781737-815711 GCA_016808085.1 Suaeda aralocaspica
GCTTCGTTCCAAGCCTCGGTTTCCGTGCCTGAAATTACAAAACATACCAAAACCGAGCATAACAACCGCAGATAATAAAAATCAAACTAAAAAGCTCTAAAGTTGCCGGAAATCAATCAAACTTGACGAGACACTTCAAATTAGCTAAAGAACATCAAATGAGCTAAAATCAAGCCAGAATAACAACTACTAGGCATAAAATTGACTCGAGACAAGGGGGAAAACACTATAAAAACCGCACATATCAAATTCCCCCAAGCCAAGCCTTTGCTCGTCCCGAGCAAAGATAACGAAATGACTTTCACCCCATAAAAACATATGCATCACAACTCAAGGATCCTTCCGAGTTTACTAAGATCAAAGCAAGTCAAATGCTACACATTCCTAAGCAAAAGTCAAACAAAGCCAACCAAGCAAGTTTAATGAATCGATGACTAGAATAGCTCACGGGTTGTCACTCCACACAATTAAGCATCTAATAATGTAGCTCACCCTAACCACCCAACCATAAGAAAATGAAATGCAAATGCAATAAAGTGTTTAAATGCAAGTTTTGAGGAATCCAAATCCACATCTCACACCTCATGCAAGTGTTTAAAGGTATACACTCAATCCTAAAGTCGACTCGAAATGCAATTAATACTCTACGACCTTGCCAAAAGACTCTTCCACAATCAACCAAAGCATGCACATGAAGATCAAAGAGGACTTTATAAGCTTGTAACGTAAGGCTAGGGTGAAGGGTAAGATAAATTTGGGATAATGTGGCTGAAAATGCGGGGTATACTCATATAAAACATCGGAGACTCACCAACACATCATACAATAACATCAATGTCTCCCATCATCCAATTCCAACCGAATCAAACCAAACTTTTAGAATTTCATTCACTTCACACCTTTATTTTCATTCAGATCACAAGTATAAACCGAATTCAAGCTTTTCATTCATCTACTTCAATTTCAACTTGTTTTTCTCTTTTTCTCAAAATTTTTTTTCTTTCTTTTTTTTCTTTCCATTTCATTACTTTTTTTTTCATTTTAGTTTCACGACTCTTAATAGCTAGCCATTAAGACCAAACTATCACACGTACATAACTGGACTCCAAATCACATTTAGAAACCAACACGTTGTGTTTTAAAACACAATTCCAGTCATTGGTACGCAGAGCCTTAATGTGAAACTTATAGAACCTCCTGCACATCAAAAAATTTCACAATTTTACCAAATCCTCCAAATACACCATCACAACAATCAACAACCATAACAAACCACAATGCGACTCCCCCAAGCCAAGCTGGGGCATACAATATGTCATCAAACATCGAGGCCAAAAGGGTTGTAATGCGGTTAAATTTTGTGAGGGATAAAGGCTTACGAAAACACAGGATCAAGGGAAAAAAATGTTCAGCATGAAAATCCTAATAATGTATCTGGAAGCTCTAACACAATTGAATGCCTCTTATCATGCGCAACATGCAACAAAACCTCAATTAAAAGTTACTAAAGTCCAAAGGCAAACCCAAGATCATAAATGCACCAGGAACTAAGCACACATGAAAAGAATACGATTTAATGTAGCCTATAAGATCAAAAGTGGCTCAAATCCTCCCGCTAACACAGTTCAAGTCCAAGACCCAAGCAAGGTTAGACAGAGTTGACAAATGCAAGGAATGCTAGCAATTTAAGACTAAGTCATGCCCGGCAAATCACATAAGTAAACTCATCCGAATACAGGAATCATGAAGTTTCAGAAAATTTAAGCAAATGGGTACATGAAAAGTTAAATCAACGAAAAACCGGGACTAGCAGCTAGCCAATCACAATAAGAATTCTCTTTTAGAAGCTGACTACATTAAACTAGGAAAGCAGTACATTTTTTTTGGTTACATGTAAACTCCCGGCCTTAAGGGACGGTACAAACCATGTAACGGTCCTACGAAAAACAGTAAAGACTACACTAGAAAGCAGAAAAAAAACTAAGGCTAAACAGCTATTCCCAAAACATGGAGGTACAAGCAAAAGGAGAACGGAGTTTAGGAACATCTAACCCAATGTAAATCAACCAAAACCGTAAATTCAATATCAGAAGTCCTAGTCCTGCTCCGATTGTCATATCTGCAGGTGAAAAGAAACAAACAGGTCCAAAAAGAAAAATAAAAGAGAAATAAAAAAAAAACAAACTGTTTACAACTAATTACAACCTAAACAAGAGTAACTTATTACCCCCCAAGCCAAACATTGTCCCGTCCCGGGATACATAAACAATAAAAATGGGGAAAGGAATATGAGCTGCAGGACGTCCTACTGCTGCCCGGGCCCGCCATAGCGTGGAAACTGGGAGTAGTAGTGGTGGAGAGGGTAGGAGGTGGGGTCTACATTGGGGTCGTACTGGGGTGGCCAGTTAGGGTGGTTGGGGAATGGTTGCACGTGGCCCTGGTCAACATGATGCATGTGCTCTCTCCATTGGACCCGCTGCAGGTGATCCACATCAGTTCGGAGACCGCGGACACTATCATCTAATCTATCAAACCGATGTCCGTATTGCTCGAACCGCTGGTCAATCTGATCGAACCGCTGAGTGTTGTAGGCATGCATTTCGTCCAGGCGGTTCATCAGAGGGGTCATATCAAAGGCGCCCTGGGGAGGTGGGAGTGGCGGAGCTGGTTGTTGAGGAATGTCCTCCTGAGGGACACCCCCCGCCTGCTGCATTACTTGGGCCATTCTAAGGGCCCTCTTCTCGGCATCCGTCCTCTCAACTAGTGGGATAGGGTCTGGGGGAATCCTCCAGGGGTTTACGCCTTCGGGGTGGTCCAGGTAGTAGGTGGAGGTGAAGGCGTTGGGAAGGTAGCACCAGGATAATTCTCGGACATTCCATACCAAGCGTTCATGCCGGCCTCTAGTGTATGTTCTGCAGAACCCGGCAGTCCGCAAGGAGGGAATGTCCATCAGTGGGTTTTCTTCAATGGGGTGCAACCCTTCAAAGTTTTCTCGATGGCCTAACTGGTAGGCCAACCAGGTAATCATGCCTCCACAATAAATGACCCCCGTGTTTGTGGCACCCTCAGCTATCTCAGCAAATCTACGGGCAAGGAAGAACCCGTAGTTGTAGTCTCGGCCTCGTAAATTGGATCCCTCAGTAGCTAACCAGAGGAGTCTGAGCTCATCTAGGTAGACTTGCCCTAACTCTCCTAGGGAAAATAGGCAATAGGTAATGAAATAGAGGAAGTATCGGAGGGCTGCATGTTGAACCTCCGAAGTCTTACTGGTGGATGAGGCATAGGGGGTGGTACCGTCAGTGATACGGAGCCACCAGGAGGCTTCATCGTAGTTGGACCAACCATGCTCGAGGGCTACAGAAACCAAGTTGTCTGGGTCCCAGAAGAAGTGTTCGTTGAACTGTTGAAGGGTGAGCTCATAATGGGTACCGAAGATGGTGAAACTGACCATCCCTGTTCGAGCTGTTGGGTTACTGGGGTTCCGTACAATAACCCTGAAGTGGAAGGTGGAAAGGAACTCCAGAGTGAGTTCCCGGTATGTGGGTGGGGCCATTGGTTCGCCATCAGGTCCTGGCATGGTGACTCCGAGCCATGCACCCCAACCAATGTTATCCGCCATCTGGACCACTTGGTCAGTGATCCCCATCTCATCGCAGGTGCTGCGGTCAAAGAATCTGGTAGAGCGGATGGGCCGCTTTTGCAGTCTCTCGAACCGGGCTCGTTGTTGGCGGCGATTTGGTGGTGCGGGGTCCCCCGAACTGGAGCCTGCAGGTTGTTTGCCCCTAGAAGCTGAGGTAGAAGACTCGGTCCTTTGTGATTTCCTTGAGGTTCTTTGAGAGCTCATGGTTCCTGAAAATCGAAAATGAATGCATTAGAACCATAGTGAAAATCATGACAAAACACATAACACAACAAGCTCATGCAATGACAAAATCTTCAATTAGATAATTTGAGCGGAATTTCGGCATGACCCGTCTATTTTATCAATATAGCCAAAAGCCGTGAGGCTACTAACAGTCACCAAAACCAATGCTTTTCAACACAAAACCAAGATTTCCACACATTTCCAAAGTTTTCAGCATAAGTTCAATAGAACACAAATCTCATGAAACCGAAAATGCAACTATTACCAACATTTTAAACCTCAACTACTAATCCAAAGTATCATATTTCACCAAGTAACAACTACACTCAAGGGAAGGAAATATAATCAAACTTTCATGGCATTATCAACACAAATCAAGGCAAGAAAAATTGGCAAGTCAAAACTACAATATCATCAACTCAAGAACCCAAAGCATTGTTCACAATCGTAAAATAGGGCATGAATTTTACTAAGTTATAAACTTGAGATTGAAATTTAATAACAACTAAACAAGCAATTATTAACATCACACAAGCATAAAACTCAAGAAAAATTATATTATAAAATTGCAACTACGAACCCTATAGTGTGAACGCCATGAAAAATTCAAGAAAACTTGTTAAAACTTGCTTAAAGTTAGATTTATACCTTAATAGATGAAGATGAATTGAAAGCAAAGTAGAAAAAACGCCCAAAGAGTCCAATATTAATCAAAAAACGCCCCAAAATTGCGGAATTTCGCGCGCCTCTATTAGCCCCAAATTGCAAATATTTTCAAATTTTGATTGAGGGGTTTTGTTGAGGGAGATGAGAGGATGCTTGTGTTAAAATTTGAGTTGATTTGGTGAAGTATTGAGTGAGATAAGAGAGAAAGAAGTTTTTGAAGGTGAGGTTTTAATGGAGGTTGAGGAAGATGAAGAAGAATACATGAGGTGAGAAGTGAGAGAAAGAAGATAAAAAGAATAAAAGAGAATAAAGGAAGTAAAAAAAAAGAAAAATAAAATAAAAAATAAATAAATAAATAAAAATTCGGGCCTTGTGCGCCCGCATAATGTATTTATGCGCCCGCATCAAGTTCAAAATTCAAAAGTATGGGGCTACTGGGGGTCTGATGCGCCCGCATAATGTATTTATGCGCCCGCATCAAGTTCAAAATTCAAAAGTATGGGGCTACTTATGCGCCCGCATCGAACTTTTTCAGCAAATCCTCTAGCATTCTGGAGGTGAGATGCGCCCGCATAAAACTCTTATGCGCCCGCATCTCACTTCTTCAGGAAATTTTGTGGGGTTCTGGGGTCAGATGCGCCTGCATAAAACTCTTATGCGCCCGCATCTGCCCCATTTTACTCGACTATGCTTTTTTTTTTTTCCTCTAAAGTGTTCTTTTCACTCACCTTGACCCTCACTTAGATTTTTAGCTACGGAATGCAACCGAAAACCTCTAGTTACTCAACTACACCTAAAAGCACACAAAAAACACAAGAACACAGCTAACTAAAAATTACGAAAATAAACTAAACACACAAAAAAAAACACAAAAGAATTAAAGAGGGATAGAAAGCTCGGGTTGCCTCCCGAGAAGCGCTTGTTTAGGGTCATTAGCTTGACCGTGGCTCCGGAGTGGTCAATGTGAATCGGGATTGTAGAATTGCACCTCTTCTACTAATCCAACCGCATCACCTTCATAATAGAGCTTCAATCGTTGTCCGTTGACCTTGAACTTTTCACCCTTATCATTTTGGACATCGACGAACCCGAATTTGCTCACCATAGTAACCGAAAAAGGACCGCTCCACCTGGACTTCAGTTTTCCAGGAAACAATCTGAGACGGGAATTAAATAAGAGTACCCTATCACCAACTTGAAATTCCCTTCTCCTGATTCTTTTGTCATGCCACCTCTTAGTCTTTTCTTTATATATTTTTGCACTATCATATGCAGCTAAACGGAATTCATCGAGCTCATTCAGTTGAAGAAGTCGCTTTTCTCCCGCAAGCTTGGCATCCATATTCAATTCCTTTACTGCCCAGTATGCTTTATATTCTAACTCAACCGGAAGGTGACATGCTTTACCATAAACTAACCGAAACGGTGAAGTGCCAATTGGGGTTTTGAAAGCCGTCCTATATGCCCATAGAGCATCATGGAGCTTGTTAGTCCAATCCTTTCTCGATTTTGCAACTGTCTTCTCGAGGATAGACTTGATCTCGCGATTGGAAACCTCAACTTGGCCGCTTGTCTGTGGGTGGTATGCTAGTCCTGTTCTATGGTAAACACCGTACTTTTTCAACAGCTTATCTAACCTTTTCTCATGGAAATGCTTCCCCCCATCACTGATGACAGCTCTAGGGACTCCGAACCTAGGAAAAATAACCTGCTTAAACAACCGCAAAGCCGTATTAGAATCACAATGGGGGGTAGCAAGAGCTTCCACCCATTTAGAAACATAATCCACAGCAACTAGAATGTAACGGTTTCCATTAGAAGATGGGAAGGGTCCCATATAGTCAATACCCCAAACATCAAAAATTTCAACTTCCAATATACCTGTTTGCGGCATTTCGTGCCTTTGTGAGATGTTACCTGTTCGTTGGCACGAATCACAAGACATGATAAATGCTCTCGCGTCCTGTAAGATCGTGGGCCAGTAGAAACCTGATTCCAAGACCTTGAACATCGTCTTGGAGGGTCCAGCATGACCTCCATAGGGTGATGAATGGCAATGGTGAAGGACACCATATACCTCCCATTCCGGAACACATTTCCTGTATAAACCATCTGCACACTCACGAAACAAGTTAGGATCATCCCAAAAGTATCGTTTAACATCGTGCAAAAATTTCTTTTTCTGCTGATAAGTCAAATCGGAAGGTAAAACACCTCCTACAACATAATTAGCGATATCAGCAAACTAAGGGGAATGCACACAAACAGCAAACAAATGTTCATCAGGGAAAGAATCGTCAATGGGGGTAGAGATCTCCCCATCATCATACTGTATCCTCGATAAGTGATCAGCTACCACATTCTCTGCTCCCTTCTTGTCATGTATCTCGAGGTCAAACTCTTGAAGCAGCAAAATCCACCGAATAAGCCTCGGTTTGACTTCCTTCTTCCCAAGTAGATATTTAAGAGCTGCATGGTCAGTATAAACAATAACTTTCGAACCTACAAGATAAGCACGAAATTTATCTAAGGCATAAACTATAGCAAGCAGCTCCTTTTCCGTGGTGGCATAATTAACTTGAGCTTCATCTAAAGTCTTACTGGCATAATAAATAGCGCGCAAGACTTTATCTTTCCTTTGACCTAAAACCGCACCAACTGCAAAATCACTTGCATCACACATTATTTCGAAAGGTAAATTCCAATCAGGGGACTGTATAATGGGTGCCGAAATTAGTGCGTTTTTGATCATATTAAAGGACTCAAGACACTCGTCAGTGAATTTAAATTCAGCATCTTTTAGCAGCAATTGAGTTAGTGGTTTCGCAATTTTAGAGAAATCCTTAATAAACCTGCGATAAAAACCAGCATGACCCAAAAAACTTCTTACCCCTTTTACATTCACTGGAGGTGGCAGTTGCTCAATTACCTGTATTTTCGCCTTATCCACCTCAATGCCACGTTCGGAGACCAAATGTCCCAAAACTACTCCTTCATTGACCATAAAATGACACTTTTCCCAATTTAAAACCAGATTCACCTGTTCACATCTTTCAAGAACTTTAGTCAAGTTAGTCAAACATGAATCAAAATCAGAGCCGTAAACACTAAAATCATCCATGAAGACTTCCATAATAGACTCTATAAACTCAGAAAAAATGCTCATCATGCAACGTTGAAAAGTGGCAGGTGCATTACATAATCCAAAAGGCATCCTACGATATGCAAAAGTACCATAAGGACATGTAAAAGTCGTTTTCTCCCTATCATCAGGATGGATGGGGATCTGAAAGAAACCCGAATATCCATCAAGATAACAGAAATACTTATTCTTAGCTAATCTTTCCAACATTTGATCAATAAAAGGAAGGGGGAAATGGTCTTTTTTAGTTGCAACATTCAATTTCCGGTAATCAATACACATCCTCCATCCTGTGACAACTCTAGTAGGGATTAGTTCATTTTTCTCATTACGAACAACGGTTGTCCCTCCTTTCTTAGGGACTACCTGTACGGGACTTACCCACTGGGAATCAGGTACTGAGTAAATAATACCTGCATCTAGAAGTTTAAGGACTTCTTTCTTCACTACCTCCTGCATGTTAGGATTCAAACGTCGTTGACCCTGGATACAGGGTTTGTGGCCCTCTTCTAAATGGATTCTATGCATACAAAAGTCAGGACTAATACCGGTCAAATCATCAATAGTATAGCCAATAGCTTTCTTATGAGCTTTAAGTACACATAAAAGTTTATTTAATTGATTATCATTAAGAGAAGCACTAACAATAACAGGGTACAACTTCTTATCATCGAGAAAAGCATATTTCAAGTGAGAGGGGAGGGGTTTCATCTCAGGTTGAGTTACCTCTTTAACAGAACAAACCTCTTGAGGTAACTTAATAAATCTCCGGCTCTCTTTCGAGTTCGATTCCTCACCAGTAAGATCCTGGACTAAAGCATCAGCAATGATTGTACCATCACCTGCATCAACATCAAGACAAACAACAGCCTCCAGAAGATCTTTTGTAGTAGATCGAGGCATATCATCAAATACAATTTCATCAATGACATCGATAGCATAACATGATTGTTCCATCATTGGACTTTTAAGAGCAGCATTCAGATTAAAGGTAACTTTATCATCTCCTACAGACAAGGTCAAGCTACCATTTTTGACATCGATAACAGCACCTGCAGTATGTAAGAAAGGTCTACCAAGAATGATCGGGATGTGTGCATCCTCATCCATGTCTAACACAACAAAATCTACAGGGATAAAGAATTTCCCGACTCTCACCGGGACATCCTCTAAAATACCTTTAGGGTATTTCACTGTCCTGTCTGCCATCTGCAGGGTAATGTTAGTGACTTTCAAAGCACCCATATCAAGCTTTCTACAAATAGACAGTGGCATAACACTAACACTGGCTCCTAAATCACATAAAGCCTTGTCAATAAACAGGGGGCCAATGTTACAGGGAATAGAAAAACTTCCTGGGTCCTTTAGTTTCGGTGGTGACTTGTTTTGCAATATGGCACTGCACTCCTCCGTGAGTGCTACGGTCTCCACCACACTCAATTCGCGTTTCCTGCTCAAAATGTCTTTCAAAAACTTAGTGTAAGTAGGAACTTGGGTGATTAAATCNGAACTTGAGTGATCAAATCAGTAAATGGAACAGTAACTTGCAGATTTTTAACAATAGCTAAAAATTTACTGAAATGGTTATCGTTCTTACTCCTGGTCACCCTGTTCGGAAAGGGCAACCTAACCTGTGACTTCGGGATAGTGTTAATCGATGTGTCATCTACCTTCTCCTTAGGTGCTTCAGCCTCCTTATCTGGAACTGTCTCTAAATCTTCAATCACCTCATCTCTGGTCTTCTCAGCTCCACCTGAAACATCAGAATTAACATTATCAGTAGGCATTTTCGGACCTTCATAAGCAGCTCCACTCCTCAAGGTGATGGCATTGACATGGTCCCTCGGGGGATTCTGTGATGCCTGTGATGCTGAGGGTGTGGGCTGTGATGGAAGGTGGCCTGGTTGCCTTTGAGCAGTTGATTGCGCAATCTGAGCTATCTGAGTTTCCAAGTGCTTGTTATGAGCCTGCATCGCCTCCATATTTTTCTGCATTTGCAACATCATATTCTTCAACTCCGAGATTTCTCCACTAGGTTGAGGTGGCATTGGCGGTGCTGGTAGTGGTGGTCTGCTAAAACCTGGTGGGTGTGGTGGTACATATCTCTGCATCTGCTGGGGTGGCTGCTGAGGTGGCATGGCTTGCTGAGGATTCTGGACATTGCTGTTGTTCTTGTAGGAAAAGTATGGGTGATCCTTCCAGCCCGGATTGTATGTATTAGAATATGGATTGTTTTTGTAGGCTTGAAAGGCACATACTTGTTCTACTGAACTAGTACAAGACTGGGAATTATGACCGAAAGAACCACATGAATCACAGAAAGGATCAGTGCATCCCGAAAGTGCAGCTACAGGTGATGGTGGGGGAGCTGTAGTACCAATCTTATCGAGCTTCTGACTTATGGCATTTATCTGTGCAGCTAAACTCTCGTACTTATCATCAACTACATGTTTCCCACCATTCTTGGAATGCCCTCTAAGGTTACCAAACTGTGAATTATGAGTGGCAATTTCATCAATCAGTTCGTATGTAGCGTTGACTTCTTGGTTCATAAATCGACCATTAGCAGCGGAATCTAGCAAAGCCCTACTCTCATTACCCAACCCATTGTAGAATGACTGAACTAGGAACCATTTCTCAAGCCCATGATGAGGACACATTCTCAATAACTCCTTAAACCGTTCCCAAGCATCATATAGTGACTCATCTGTCTCCTGATTGAAGTTAGTAATTTGACTCCTCAATAAAGTAGTTCTTTGTGGTGGGTAGTACTTCCTCTGAAAAGCAAGAGCTAAATCCTCCCAACAATTAATGGTAGCCATATTGAGGTCGTTCAACCAGGTTCCAGCCTTGTCTTTTAACGAAAATGGGAACACTCGCCTTCTGATGTAGTCCTTAGAGACATTCATTTGCTTGATAGTATCACAGTATTGAAGGAAATTCTGTAAGTGTAAGTTCGGATCTTCCTTCAATGTCCCTGAAAACTGATTTCGTTCAACCATATTCACAAGAGCCGGTTTCAGTTCAAAGTTAGCAGCATCGGTATCAGGTACTGAATAACCTCCAGCCATAGACTCCGTACTAGGCAAGGAATAGTCTCTCAATGAACGGGCCGCAGGTGGCGGTGGTGGTGGAGGCGGTGGTCCTCTACCCTGTCCTTCTCCTTCGGAAGCCATTTCAACCACTAAATACCCTTCAAACAGCGGATTGAAGGTGAACTCGAAAAACTGAGACAAGTCAGAAACAGTTTCCTCCACAGATCGGGGAAGAAAAATTCGGCGTCTACTACGTCTCAACCGTTTCAGAAACACTCGCTCGGGCTCAGGGAAGATGTAAGTATCAGGCTCGTGGTCGTTTTGCATAAACCTATGAACCTGCACACAATAGAAACTCCGAGCAAAGATAAGAAATAGCCCCAAAGAACTGAATAGTTCTTTGAGACTAAGAAAAATAAAAATAAAACAGTATAAACATGACTAATAGAATTAAAAATTGCCTCCCCGGCAACGGCGCCAAAATTTGATGAGGCTATCGCACACCTGTCAAAAGTAAACCAAACATCACTAACTAATGTAGCTAGGGAAGTAAGGATCGAATCCTCAGGGAAGCAACTGAACTCTATTAGTTCTAAAAAGCTTAAACTGTAAAAGGGCCTTGGTTGAGAAATACTGACTAACTAACAGACTACTGACTAATTACTAACTAATTACGGGAAATGACGAAGATTAAAACCAATAAATTAAGCCTAGGGTCATTCGGGTCACCAAGAACAACTAATGGATTTACTAACAAAGATCGTTCAACCTCACAATTATCGTCAAATTAGGGCTCACTAATTCTCTCGAATTTAGACTCCCTCGAAACTCATCTAGCGGCTCTCGCTCATGCCTAGACTAATTCCGCCAATTATTCAGTGGTCTCATTGTGGTATTTTACTTCTCGGCATCAAATTCAACAATTACCAAAATTACAACTAAATCTGCGCACAATTCAATTGTAAACGAAAAACCCAATAAAAGGAAATTGACTACTAGTTGTGGAATTGAAACAACCTAATTTAGTTAGTCCATTAATTAGTCAAGGTTTCCCTAACCCTAGAAAATTAACTACTCACTCATGAATATGAAAAGGAAAGCTAACATAATTATGGAATTCATAATTAAATTCATGAGGTAATTGACAATTAAACTAATTAACATCAACAATTAACTAAATTAATTAAACTAATGAAACTAGAAAGCATAAATTAAACTAAAATAAAGAACAAAAGTAAAAGAATTACCAAATTGAAGAACAAATTGAAGACTTGAATTGAATTGAAATTTGATTGTTAAGAACAAAAACCCTAATTCCCAAATTAATTTTTGAGAAAAAAAGTGCTTAGAATAAAACCTAAGAGAGTAATTCTAAATTATGAAAAGCATAAGTTCTTTTGCCTAGAAAGTCGTGCCTAATGTACCCAAAGTTGGGCTTACAAAGCCTAACTACGAAGAAAATAAAAGAGAATTAAAATTCCCGGAAAAACGGCTGATGCGGGCGCATAGGAGGTTTATGCGCCCGCATCAGACCTCCAGAACGCCTTCTAGTTTGTTTTTCTTCTTAAATGCGCCCGCATGTCAATTTTGTGCGCCCGCATATATACCTCAGAAGCTTTATTTTATTTTCTTTTCTTCTTATTTCTTCATGAGTTCTTTAAGACTTGTTTTCATACTTCTTGGCACGCATTTCCATGCATCTTCATTCTTATCCCGTCCAAGCTTTCCGGCTTCGTTCCGAGCCTCTTTTTCCGTGCCTGAAATTACAAAACATTCCAAAATCGAGCATAACAACCGCAGATGATAAAAATCAAACTAAAAAGCTCTAAAGTTGCCGGAAATCAATCAAATTTGACGAGACACTTCAAATTAGCTAAAGAACATCAAATGAGCTAAAATCAAGCCAGAATAACAACCACTAGGCATAAAATTGACTCGAGACAAGGGGGAAAACACTATAAAAACCGCACATATCACCTGTATTGCACAACTCAAGGAAGGGTACATTAAAGGTGACAGGACGAAGCATATTTTGCCAAAGTTTTCCTTCACCCATGACCTTCAGAAGAATAGTGAGATTAGTGTCAACAGATTCGTTCAAGCGAAAATTTAGCAGATCTATTTACCAAGGCGCTTCCTACTGCTACATTCAAGAAATTAGTTCATCAAATCGGGTTGCGTCATCTCAAGGATCTCAACGGATGATATCATGAGGGGGAGTCAATGCGCGTTTACTCTTTTCCCTTAGCTATGGTTTTTTCCCACTGGTTTTCCTGTTAAGGTTTTTAATGAGGCAGCATTGCACATGCGCATTATAAAATGATGTATATTTGCTTTATAATGGACATCCAAGGGGGATGTTATAAAATATTATTATTTTATGGATGTCCATATACCCCTTAGGTATGATCTAGAATATCTGGATACTAGGGTTTATTCTACAGAAAACCCTTAATGCTTGTATATAATATATATACTTTGGTACTGAATGAAGACACATCTATTATTCTCTCCCACAAATACTCTGTATTAAAACCTTATTTTCTATAACATTGATTAATCTTTTTAATTATAAGAATAATGAGCTCTTAATTTATAACCAAAAATGGAAATACTCTTAATATTTATGAAGCAACGTACTCCAAGAATAAGAAATCAATTATCCCATTATTTAGTATGATAAAAGTAAAAATTCACTCAATTTTACCTCAAATGGTATAGCGCAAGAAAATTAGTAGCGCTGCTACTGTAGCGTGACAAACTTTGTTGCGCTACGCTACGGAGCGCTGAAAATGTTGTGGCACTCCTCATTTAGCGCTACAAAGTCTGTGATGCTACGCTTTTTTTTTAAAAAATTTTCTGGCTCTTTTTTTTGTAAAAGTTTTTCAAGTTTAACTTCATTAATTGTTTTTGTATTATTGATTAGACCTTGGGCCTTTTATTGTTGACATATAACTAATGAGCTATATTTTGGGACCGAGGGTCCGAGTAGGGGAAAAAATGGCAATATTTTGTGGAGTGTTATCCGACTTACTCCCAAAAAGTAATCGCCAAAATGAAATTTCAAGTGAGACAACTTCCATGTTTTTTTTGTAAGGGGTAACAAGCAGATGTCATCAGCTTAATGAGATTTTGAAGCAAGTGGCTTCATAACTAATTTTGAAAAGAATGTAGCCCCCAGGGTGTATAAGGTGGTGTAAGTATGGAGTCTTGTAGCAACAAGAAAGGTCACAAATATGTATGCAAAGCTAGCTAGAAGAATATGTACAAGCAAGTTATAATGTAAGTATGCTCAAATTAGCTACTAATAAGCACGAGGAAAACAATCAAAAATATGCACAAATGAGCACAGAGGTGCCATAGCATGAGTTAGTAGGAAGCAAGGGATGGGGGTATCTCAACTTTCCCTAAATCGATTTTTTTTGTACGAGGAGAATGAGGAAGAAAGAATAGTAGAAGTTAAGGATCCAAAATTGATTACAGTTGTTGTATAATGTGCTTGACAACGCTTATGATTCAAAGGGGAGTGATTTTAACTTGCTCATTTGATCATAGATTATGAGCCATCAACTTGTACTTTCGTGATTATCTTGTTTGAGAAGTTTGTTTCAAATTCAACTATTGGCTACTAGTAATGTGAATCTCTTTAGAGAAATAAGAGATCAATATTATAAATTCTTGCTCAAGTTTTGAAGTGTAGTTGAAGATGATAATGCTTGAAGTAGACGAGTTGCCAAGTTTATGAAGACAAAAACTAGAAGAGATAGGAAAGATTTTGGTGATGAGAGGTTGATATGGAGTCAAAGTGATGCCTCATGCTGCCATGGGATAGGTATAAGATAGCTATGAAAATTCATTCTTTAAGAGAAAGTGAAGAAGTTGGATGATTTTGCGGAATAAAAAGGAACGAGTAAAGGAAGTATGTGTGTGTTTGAGTTAAAAGATGACACTACAAGAGTTGATGATGATGAGCATGTGAAAGGAAAGAAGCTTGATGAAGAAGAGTATGTGTGAAGAAAAAGGAAAGAAGGATGATATGTGTAGAAGAAAATGACTTGCTTTATGTGACATTAAGGCAATTTTCTTTTAAGGACGGTTGTGCGTCCTAAAATAAAGTAGTATCCAAGACCTTAGGTGGGTCTTGTGTTCAAAGGACCTTTTTTTCATGGGTCCTTAAAATTTTACACATGTTACATGTCCTTAAGATGTAGGACTATTAAGACCGCACCTTATGAAAGGATAGATACGTATCCAATTTGAGTTGGAATCAGTTCTTACGTAGCTCTTGCTTCCGAGTTATTCATGTGTTAAAGGTAAAGACACAAGTTTTTTACATTTTTGTTACACCTCAAAGAGATCTTTTTCAGGGTTTTATCGTGGCTATGCTTAGGGTGTAAGAAAGAAATGGAAAGAAGGCTCAAATACCCATAATTAACCCAAACTATGCTACAAACTTGTTCTTAGACTTGAGCAACTCTATTACTTAAAAATTTACTTGTTGACAACTTTTCATGCATTTCCATTTGTTAGAGCTGCTTTAACATTATATATTTGCTTTATGACGTTGCTTTTTAATTTATGTCCTCGTAGCATTCCCATCACCAGGCTAAGTTTGATGTAGGTTAAAAAAAACAAGCTATGTGTTTAGGCACAAACAGGCTACCAAGAAAGTGAATCATAATGTAGGTTATTCAATATGAGGGAGACATTTTTAGGGTTTCAAAGGTGCCTCTTATGTTGGTGTATTGCATCTTTAAATAAACACTAAGTGGACTTGGAGTGAGCCCCCAATTTTTGAGTCTTAAATTGAGCCTCAGTTAAACTTGTAGGCTCGTGATGACTGAGCCTATGGTTAATAAAGTAAAGTTTGTTGCCCAAAAGAGAATTCATTTGAATCACTTTGCTTTAATAACTTAATTAAGTAATTGACACATTTAATTTAAAGGATGTAAAATATAGAGTAAGTTGTTCAATGTGTGGATGCGTCAAATTGAGGGTGCATTTGATATGAACAACGTAGTCTATATTATGCCAATTATGCTTTAACTTGTTCTTGATTGCCATGTTGATTAACTCAACTTGATGAGTTCATTCACTTGTAATTGTTTAAGCAAGACATGATGAGTAGAGAGAGAATGTACAATTTGAAGATGAAATGAATTTCATTTTATTGATAGTTGAGATTAGTACATAAATGATACTTGGTAGCATAAGTCTCAATCTCTACCATGAAAGAAAAAGAAAAGAAAAGAGAGAAATTAAACTAGGGAAGTGAATGGAGTTCTAATTTTGGTCCAAATCATGTTTCTTGTATGTATGCATCTACATCGTCTTGAATAATGTTCTTCGGATTTTCTTGAGCTTGCATTTGAAGAATTTTAAATAATAACCATAATTGATTGGAACTTCATTATATTTCAGTCCAAACTATAGACCTTGGGTTTATTGATCAATATATTCTAAATCAAACATCTAGGAGTAGGTTGAACCATGGGCTTATAATTTAAACACTCAGAATGATGTGTTTGACGCAAAGGTGGGATGAAGTGTTTAGAAAAAAGTAGTAGCCAATATAGCCCATATTATCACTTTCTAAAGCAAACAAATTTTCTATTGTTTACATTAGGCATTTTTTCATCATTTTGTATGCCAATAATATGTAACAACCCTTGCAATTTCATAGTATAATGATTGCGCTTAAAAGAATGTGTCCATTTAGTATGTGTTAATAGATAAAATGTTGAAAAAAACCAAAATGGTTTTTTTTATTGAACCATAACGGGCTCTAAAATAACTCAAAACCCTTTTAGTTGGGGTTAATTATGATTTAATTGTGTATAAGTAATTTCAAATAAATACTACATATTCATCAAAACTATTCAAATACATGACTTTTTAGCGCATAAAAAGTTCTAGCGCTAGCTTTGTAGCGTGACAAAAGAAGTAGCGCTAGCAAGGTAGCGTTATTAAACTTGTGACGCTAACAGTGTAGCGCAATTAGGAGAGTTGCGCTGTTTGTGTAGCGTTGTAGAGTTAGTTACTCTGCAAGTTTCTATTGATTTTTGCTAAGTTATCATTAAATTTGTATTTAATGGATTTGGATTCATGTCCATGTTGACAATATATACGTTATTTAGGCTTAAATGGGCCTATTATTAGACTGAACTTTTGAAAGATCGGTGATGATGTTATTTGTATGTGAGTCATTAAAAACATTGATCAAAATCGTGCATTGTCAAGCAATTAGTAAACTTCAGATTATCATTATTGAATCCTTACAAAGAGATAATGAGGGAAGCAAAAAAAAAAAATAGAAGAAAATAAAATAAAAAAGAAACAAGACTGAACACTTAGAGTTATAACAATCGAGTTTAATTGATGGGAAGCTCATAAGAAAAATAAAAGTTAATAAAATAAAAAATATAAATATCATGATTAATAACCTTGATGGATTTTTTTTTTGTTTTTTTGAGGTTTTTTTTTTTAATTTTTAATTCTAAGTGTTTGATTTTTATTGAAAATAATACAAGGGAAAATGAGATAGTTAGATTTATTAGAAATTTGGAATTAAACTAATAAAATTCTAAATGAAAGGAATTAATTAGTAAACTTCCAAAAGATTCGAATTATATTAAAAATCTCAAAAAGTTAAAGTATTTTTGAAATCGTTAATATTATTTGAATTTTCTAATAAATGTTAAGTGTATAAGTTAGTTTCTATTTAATCAAAGATTCTATTAATTAAATCCTAAGAAGATCAAGGATTTGATTAATAATATCTTTTGCAATATTTTATTAACTAAATCAAATATATTGGTGCATAAAAATCTTCCAAGCAATCAAATGATATCAAAGAATATAATTTAAAATTATGGAAAATATTTTACGTAATCAATTAATTTAGGTAGCTAATAATATATTGTGATTAAAATTGATTTGAAAACCTCAGAAAATCTACATATGCACAAAATATAAAAAGCAAAACAAGCAACTTTATAAAACAAAAGGGAAGCAAATAATTACTAAATAATGCAGTCAAACTACGGTCAGTCATAGTCAGTCAAAAGGGTCCTACATCTAAGGAGTGTGCTCCAACACTTTGCGGTGTAATAACCGTTAGATATGAAGTTTCTCCCATCCAAGTACCATGGGCGGCTTAGAAATTGATGTAGTTGGGATAAGGTTCTATCTTGCTCGGTTGCTTAGAGACCATGGGCCCCACCAAGTCAATAGTTCCTCCCCGAAATGTAGAAGTATCACGGTAATCCTAACGCATGTTTCAATCACATGGAGGCCAAGTGTATGTTACATGTATGCAATATGAGTAAAAAAAATGCAAATGTTCTAAATACAACAAGTGTATAATTTGAGAGAAAATTTTCAAGTGTCACCCTCTTTTATGTCCCCAGTGGAGTCGCCACTGTAGGGGCCCCGAATTTCAGGGTCCCATATTTTTTTTCGCCTTCCCCAAACCGCCCATAGGTCGAGTTAGACCTGAAAAATTGGCTTAAGGAAAGGTGAAATGGACTTTTTTAGAAGTATTTTGCAACAAAACGGGAGCGCAGGAATTTCAGTCGCGCTGGCAACGTATCGTGACAAAGTTTGTCACGCTGACTGTGCAGCGCTACAAAGTTTGTCACGCTGTAGGTGTAGCGCAACAGACTTTGTGACGCTGCGACGTTAGCGTGACAAAGTCTGTTGCGCTACGCTATTTTAGTGTTTTTTTTTAATTTTAATTATCTTTTTTCAAGTGAGATAATATCAACGAATACAGACGATGCTAGTAAGGAGTCGCCAATGAGTTTTAGGAATCAAACTCATAAACCGTGTATTTAGATTGATTACGAATGGGACACAAATACGGGACTATAATCTAAATTACTCGAATAACCCTTTCGATCCCATGGGGATGACTCCAAATTATGATCTTACGAACCAAAGGTTGGATTCGGGGGTGAAGGTACTAATATGGCGGATTGCGTCATTTAGCCCGTAGGCGGCCATTACTAGTTTTCTCTCAATTATACACAAGTTATATAAAGAACCACAAAATAATATTTCACAACCTAACACAAAATTACTATTATTATGGTGAAATCATATAAAACTAATTAATTTAGTCAAATCGTTGTTAAGATTAATTCAAGGTTCCTAGCATGATACAATTTGTCCAAAACAATTATCTTAGTTTAATGTGATAAATTAATTCAAATTAAGTCCTTTAACAAAAACATTGTGAAAAATTGAAATAAATATACAAATAAATAAATACAACAATTAATATATAAAGTTTAATTTAAGACTCTCAAAAAACTTACACTTCTCGCTTGATTATTGTTTCTTCGAGTATTAATTTGGACAAAGTTTCGAATTTAATTCGTAATATTAAGAAATTAACCCAATTTATTAGAAATGATATAAAAAATAATTTGATGGAGAAAAAGTTTAAGTGTAAAGTGAAGAGGAGAAAAGAGAGAGAGAGAAAGTAGGTTTAGGAGAATAAGAGAATCGGTTTTGGAAGTGTGAGAATGGGTAGAAAAAATCAAGAAAGTCAAGAGGCCTGTTTTAGAAGAGAAAAAAGGGTATTTATAAGAAAAATGTGTAGCACGACAAGTTTTATCACGCTGTCCAGGTAGCGTTACAAGTTTAGTAACGGTGACCAGCCATCTTGACACAAGCTGTCACGCTGTGCAGCTAGCGCTGGTTTGCTTGTCACGCTGCTGCGTTAGCGCGAGATGATGGGTCGCGCTACGCTAAAACTCTTTTTTTTTTAAATCAAATATTGGGCTTATATAAAAATCTTATAATATAAATGGGCTTTTTTTAAAAATTATTTTGTAATATAAGAAAAATAGTAAAATTAAGTCCAATAACATCAATTGTCCAATAATCTAAAGAAGTGGATTTTATTGTTCATCATAGAGTCTTACCACGGGACCGGGGACTAAATTAGATGTCTATAGTTTTCATGAAGGATGGAGGACCTTTTAGGAATTGATTATGGTGGCGTGGGCTATTTGGGGTGCACGTGAGAAAGCCATATTCAATAGTATTTCAAAGGCCACATCAGTTGGTGGAGAATGCGATGAACTTTGTAAAGGCGTTCCATGACAACAAGGAGTGTATGGAGGATATTGCTGCTATAGGTTGTGGGGGCGGCCAGAGCCCCTCATCAATGGGGGTTTGGAAGTTGAATGTTGATGCAACAGTGATTGGTACATGGGAATCTAGCCTGGGTTTCATCATCTGTGATAGGGAGGGTGATTTGGTAGCTGTGGGTGTAAAGCAGTCTGATGGTTTGAAAGTATTGGAATTCCATGAGGCAGCACCTTTTGTTTTTAGGATGACTGTGGCATGGAAGGCAGGTTATAGACGACTAGCGGTAAAGTCCGACTGCCAAAGGGTCATTAATATGGTGAAGGGAGGTGGTATGGTTCATACGACAACTTGGTTACTTATGGAGCATATTTACCATTGGATTGATATGTTTGATTTTATTTCTTTTAGTTTTATTTCTAGAAATTATGATAAAGTTGCTCATTATGTAGCTAAGGCCATGTTATCGTCAACTTAGTTTTGCTTATCAAAACTTATTTTTGCCACTAATTAGAAGTTATTTTTGCTGAAAATAAGTAAAAATTAGACGAGGAGAACAGGGCCTTAGTTGAGTAATGTGGAACTTGGTGAGCGGGTTTGGCTATAGGACTGGCTGGAGATGGTTATCGACCTAGCCTTTAACGACTTGTGTAATTATATTTCTTATTAATATATTTTTGCTTTTTCTCAAAATAAAAATGTTACAAGTATAAGACTTTATTTATTTTTTGTTTGCCTTGTTTAAATTAAATTCTCAATTATTTGTACTTAATTTTACTTTGGATTATATAATATTGATATATATTAATTAATGTATCAAGTTAATTTTTAAGAAAAATTAATATACTAAGAAATGGTGTATAATTCATGTGATGATAAAAGTGATCAATGTCTCCTTCAAATGCTATAATTTGACTCTAATCAATTGATGGGTGAGATGTTCTTTATAATAAATTTATCCCTCGAACTTAAAGCTGAACAACCTTAGCCCGGCCAGCGAGCTCGACCCAATACAAGCTGAAAAATGCGAGTTTTGGGCACGATATTTTCTGCCCAAATTTGGGCCCAGCCCGACCCAATTTTTTCATCCTTTTCCCACGGGCTTTGGCGGCAAAATTTAAAGAAGTTTAGTTGCTATTTTGGGCACTCCCCAAAATCCCGAAAAGTCCGCCAAACTCATTCTAGGGCGTTGGACAACGTAGGTTCGACTCGTTATTATTTTACTTTTTGTCTAAATAGATCATTTGTGAAAATTAAGTTTTGTTTGTAGTTTGTATGTGATGGTTTATATAAACTAAAATTTGAGGTTATATGTTAATTTGTAGTAGTTAATATATTGGCCACTATTTTTCAAATGCAGTACGTAGATCGATCTATATTATCCTAAGAGGGGTGATTCACGGTATTATTCGTATTTAAACAAGAAATAGGTAAGACGAGCCTATATCCCTTTCTTGTTTTAAAGAAGAAAGAAAAAAATACTTTTTTTTTATCTTTAAATTAGAATAGGTGAAATCAAATAAATAAGAGTAGAATTGGCAAGATATTTGTGCCGGCACAATATCTGAAACATACAACATCTATTAATTACCAATTCAATAACTAACAACACTATTACACATAAAGTTACAATAAGTAGGACGTAGTATTATACTAATTATATTGTATGAATAAACTAAACCATATTGACTGCAACAATGTTTATAATAATAACGTTTGGGTTGGACAAAACTAGTATAAATGGCTAAAAATGTAATCAAAACACCATAACAAAAATTAACTAAATCAAATTAAAGTAAAATTCTATAGTTTTTAAGAAAGAAAAATAGAGATGAAGAGCTGCTCTAACAAAATCATGAAGTTAGCGTCTACATTTGTTGTTGTAGCAGGTTCATATAATTATTACTCTCTTACTTTTTTTTTTCTTTTTTTTTTCAGTTGCTACATTTACTTTTTTTGTATCTTCTAAGACGCAACTTATAAAATTAATATCTAAAGTTTGGTATAATAAAAAAGTATAATAATTATCTTTTCGAAAAAGACAAAGGGAGTATTTTCCTCCATGCATCCTTAAATTTCAATAGGGTTTTCTAATGTGTACTCATAAGTTTTTTGCGTTTTCTAAGTTGTACCCAATGTTTGTCGAAATTCTCTAAAGTACCATTGAGCTAACCAGTATTATTAGGTTATGCCCCTTTTAGGTAATTTCAGTTACAAATTTGGTTAATTTTATTCAATGATAGTCTTTTGAAGTTTCAAAGAGATAAATCTATTTTTTTTAAATATTAATTACAATAAAAGACTTAATTCAAACAAAAAAAAGAAACATTTTCAATTGAATATTAACTACAAAGAGCACAATTTAGACAATTAGGTGAGTTTTAGGGTATGTCTTAGAATTTTTGAAATACATTGGGTACAACATAGCTAGAAAAAGAAAAAACACATGGGTATACCTTCGAACAACCCATTTCAATATTATGATATTGTTATATTTCTATATTATCCTTTTATACTGTATTGTTTAGTTAACGTCTAGGATACTATGATTCAAAGTGTCATAGATTCTCTTATTCATAATATATACATTTTACTTATATACCATGATGCCTTATTAATTAGCTGTTTTAAATAATTTGTGTAGTGGTGCTCCAAATTGCGGCTATGAATGTTGAAGCACAATGTGGTCAGTATGACGACTCATGTGTCACTGATCCAGAAGATTCATGTTGTTCTGGACTTCAATGCCTTGAAGTTTCACCTAATGCTTTCAAATGCAAAGATGAAACTTGCGAGGAGCACTATGGACATGAATGTTATCCCAACCTTTTCGATTGTTGTCCTAATACTAATCTTACATGCCACGAGATTACACCTGATAATTACGAATGTAAAGATAAAGATTGTGAGGAGCACGTAGGACATGAGTGCTATCCCAATCTATTCGAGTGTTGCGGTGATCTTAGATGCCATGAAACAGATACATCTGGTGAGTACCAATGTGAAGAATGTGAAGAGCACCAAGGACATGAATGCGAACCAGGTGTTTTCGAGTGTTGTCCAGAGACAAATTTGCTTTGTGTCAAACTTACATCGACTAGTGGTTACACTTGTGAGCCATAGTGCATCTTGTTGGACAAGATATCTAAACTCATCAACATACAAGGCATGATCATGAAAGTCGTTGCCTCTTATGATATCGTTATCTATAATTACCATCCTTTTATCTGTTGGGTTGTTTTTGTGTATTAGGTTACCTTTGATACCTATTGATTTTAATATGGTGTTCATCAATAATGTTTGGGATGTATATTTACTAGCTATTTTATGACTAGTAATATTTACATGTCAGTGATTTATTAATGAATATTATACCATCACCTTAAACAAGTGGTTATGATGATTCTTTATGCGTGTGATTTATCAATTTATTTATGCATTATTCTACATCTTATCTGCATTCATTCAATAGATGTCTATGTGTCAAGTATAAGGCAAGAACTTAACCATTAATCTATACTTATTTTGTTGATTTTTTTTTCAAAGTATAGTATAGTTAAATTTAAGTGATTAATATTCACATGTAAGTGAATAATTATTGAATATTATAACATCACATAAAAAAGTGGTTATGTTGATTTTTATGTGTGTGATTTATGAGTTTACTTATGCATTATGCTACATCTATCTTATCTACATCCATTCCAATTGATGTCTATAAGTCAATTATAAGGCAAGAACTTAACCATCAATCTTTACTAATTTTGTCGGATATTTTTCAATGTAAAGTATAATTAAATTTTAAAGTTATAAGAAGCATTTAAATAAAGATACTAGCACAGAAATGTACTTCGTACATCTTTAAAAGGAAAAATAAGATATCATTGTTAACTTGCATATTCTCTTATCGAAAGTCGTTATCTTCATCCCAAAATCTTTAATTTAATTTTATTATTAATCATATCAAAATGTTCTTTGTTTCATATTCATGTATGTTCTTTAGATATCAGAAATTATGAAGACGATAAAAGTACTTGTATTATGTGCACGTGGGACATGAGTGTTATCTCAATCCAAAAAGTTCCGTTGAGTCCGATCCAATGAAATAAGTACGAAATATATATTAATCAACAACTATTATATATCAAAATACGTACAAGGAGGATCATAGCAATCCAACACGAATTGCCTCCTTTTTATATACATATTTAATGAATTGTGAATGTCAGCCAAAATGTATGAGTATTAATATTGGAGAATATAATATTTAGCAAATATATTTTGGAGACAAAATCAATATTGATGGTTGGTTTGAGTGAAAAGCATGTTGTCACAATATTGAAGACATCATTAAGAAGTGATTATTATTATGGACTTGATCATGGGGTGAGTACTCCATATGGAGGTCCTTCTAAACGAAGGGTGACATGTGGTACTCTATAAGTATATGCACCATGTAAGCATGCGATGTCACATCACAAAACACAAATTATGTTTGGAGTAAGATTTGAACCCATGATTTCTTACAACACAAATTCAGGCATTTACGTAAACCATCTCAACTAACCTTTATTAGTGATTTAAATGTCGACATAATATTATATATTCTTTTTATTCATTAAGTAAATGAGAGGTTAGATTTTTTCATTGTGTTTTTATATTTTTTAGAAGACTAAAACATAAATGTACACATTTGAAAGTTATAAAAAGTAAAACCCAAGGCAACGCCCGGGCTAATATGCTAGTTATATATCAAAATACATACAAGGAGGATCATAGCAATCCAACACGAGTTGCCCATTTTTTTATATACATATTTAATGAATTGTGAATGTCAGCACAAATGTATGACTATTAATATTGGAAAATATAATATTTAGCAAATATATTTTGGAGACAAGATCAATATTGATGGTTGGTTTAAGTGCAAAGCATGTTGTCACAAGATTGAAGACATCATCAATAAGTGATTATTATTATGGACTTGATCATGGGGTAAGTACTGCATATGGTGATTCTGGCTTAATTAAAATGGAGTCGAGGTAGATGACCTTAATCTAGCGCTTCTTGGTAGGTAACCCAAGCTTTCTAACTCCTTTTTATTCTTATTATTTACTTCGCTTGTGATTATTTAATTCTTTCAATAAAGAAATTCAAAAAAGTACAAAAGCGCCAAAAAAAATTTCGGATTGAATTCACTTGATTTCAATATTTCTAGGATTAGTGTAATTTTATTTTGGTTAGTGTTTTGAATTTGATTTGTTTTCTTTTTTTTTTAATTTAGTTAAGTTTTGTAGTTCTTTTTATTTAGTTTTCGAATTCACTTATTTTATTTATTTTGGTTAAATTACTGATAATATCACAAGGTTTGTTTAGTGTGTTTGATGTATAGGTAACATTGTCACAATTCAATCTTTGGACATGAAAGTGCTTACTGGTTAGAAGCTTCTGGCCTCACCACTTCCACTGTCGACGTTATCTTTGAAGCTCGTACTGAGTGAGCGTTCCTTATCTCTTGCCTTGCACTTATGTTTTTACACATTGAGGACACTATGTTTCATTTAGCTTGGGGGAGGGGTACTTATCTTTATTTGCTTTCTTCGTATAGATTTTACTACTTTCGCAGGACTGTTATGCGATTTGTACCATCCCTTAGGGGTGGGAGTTTACTTGCACGCAAAATAAAAAATGTACTGCTTTTCTAGATTAGGTTTGATAGTTAATTAGTTTGGTTGATTGATAGTTGAGATACTAAAATTTAATTGATGAAGACTTCTCTGTGCCCTATATTTTAAAATAATGTTTCTTTTATTGATTTGGGCATGAGAAGGTACTGCTTGAAAATTGCCAACTTGGACTTGAAATTGATTTAACGGGAGGATTCGAGCCACTTTTGTTCTATTAGGGTACATTATAATATGTTTCTTTCATGTGTGCTTAACTTCTTGTTAATTGCCAACTTGATTTGGTACTTGTATGATCCATTTTTGTGGCTTTGGACTTAAGTAATTTGGCTTTGGTATGTTATGTGATGTGGCACGCCATATCATGCCACGTGTAAGCATAATACTGGGCCACGTGTCCCATTATTCATGTTAATTGCCAAATGATATTTAGTCTACGGACTGCATGGACGACTACGTGTCGCCCTTGAGATCGTGCCACGTGTTCGAAGAGACTACTCTATACTATGGGCCCAAGGCCAAAGGTTAGAAAGGCCCAACAAGGGCTCATAAAGGCACAAGCCAATCACCAAGGGACAAGTGTCCCAAAACCCTAGGTCACCCTTGGTGATCTTGCCTATAAATACCCCATGGGGGCATTCAATTTTCATGGATTCTTAAATCATACTAAGAGAATTTCTCTCACTAGTTTCCCTTTCTAGATTACTAAGTAGTTAATCATTATTAATTTGCCTTAATCCTCATATAAATACTTAATTAAGCATCAGAGGGGGAAAAAATCCTACAAGGATTTTATTCCCTTGTTTTGAAGGAATCGAGGTCCGAGCCATCAGGAAGTGAACAAGCCAACACCTGTTCGTCCGAAGTGTAGCTCTCTAGTTCCCTCTCCACGTATTCCGTTGAAGAGACCCTACCAGGAACTCTTTCTACATCATTTAGCGCCGTCTGTGGGGAGGGCACCTGAGGATGACTGGTGGTTCACTCCTAACCGAGGATGAGACTCGGTACCTTGATCAATCCGGGAACTATGAAACCGGACAAGGAACTGGCTCACCTAAGGGGAAAGCAACAGAGGATCAACCCGTGACTATGGGTCAACTCAAGAGTATCTTGGAAGGTCTCAAAGTGTCCTTTACGGATGCTCTACGGTAGCATTCCTCCAAGAGAACTCATGAGGAGGGTGATGCTCGTTAGAGAAAGCTTAAAGGAAAGATGTATCAGGAATATCAAGGCGAAAGAAGACTAACTTTCCAAGAGAAAGTTGAAAAAATAAAGAAGGAAAGAACTCCATTGAAAGCTCATTGGGGCACACTCAGAAAGTATCCTGTCACTCCTAAGTATAAACCAAAACAGGAGGTGGCAAAAGGACAAATTGAAGTAAGCAGGACAAGATCCGATGCTAGAGAATTCATTGAATTCAAAAAGTCATTAGCTCATGATGCTAGAGAGTATCTTGAGGCTAAGAGAACTTCGAGTAAGGATGCTAGAGAAGTTATCAATGAAAGGAGGGCATCTAGAAAAGATGCAAGAGAATATTTAAACTCCAAACGAGCCCAACGTGAATAGAGTCCCTTTGACTCGTCAGGTTGAACTGCAACCAAAGAGATGTTTGATTCACATCCATTTACTCTTGAATCATATAAGTGTGATGATGAAGAGAATCTGAGATACAAGATTGAGAAGAAGAAAGCTGAGAAAGCAGATCAAGCTAGAAGAGAGCAAATTATCCAATACTGGGAGAACAGGTTGAGACCCGAGGAGCTTTATATGGCTAAGCAGGTACCTAATGATCCTACGGGGATCATCGGGGATAAAGGGGGTTCTACGTCAATGAACTGGACAACCCCATTTGCTGCATCAATCATGATGGCTCCTCGCCCAGTTAAGTTTAAGATGCCTAATGTATAGGCTTTTGATGGAACAACTGATCCAGAAGAACATTTGGCAACATACAAACACTTGATGTATTTTCAAGGTTTGGATGATGCAACTTGGTGCCGCTATTTCCCAGCAACACTTAAAGGAATAGCGCAGAAGTGGTTCAATACCTTACCAAATCAGTCTATTAACAATTTTCATGAACTAAGTACAACTTTTGTACATCACTTCATAGCTAACAAACATGAAAAGAAGACTAGTATGCACCTAGCCAAAATCGTGCAAGGTGAAAAAGAATCCTTAAGAAGCTATGTAAAGTGATTCAATCTTGAATCATTGCAGATACCTAACCTTTCTGAAGGAATTGCTTTTGATAGCTTCTTCTAAAGGCTCCGTGATGGCACTTTTAAGTTTGATGTGGTCAGAAGGAATTGTAAAACCTTGAAAGGGATCTTGGAGGAGGCTGAATGCTTCATCCATGCTCGGGAACTATGTGCTTCAATCCGCAAGGACAAGAAGGATGATAAGAAGAATGATCATGGTTCAAAGAACATGGATCAAAAGAGGCATGCCACATGGATGGTTGGCTCATCAAGCAAGGGAAATTCTCAACATCGTGAGAGAAAGTCGAATGATACACCAAGGTTTGAGTTCACCAAGGATCTCCATTTTTTCTTCAAGGAGATCCGAGGTAAATTTGATATTGACGATCCTCCAATTTTTAAAAACCCAAAGAAGATCGGGATTCGAGTAAGTATTGCTACTTTCATAAAGATGTGGGGCATCATACAAATGATTGCTTCAGTCTTAGGAGAACTCTTGACGCTCTTGCTGCTAAAGGGAAGATTGGTCAGCACCTGATTAAGTCATCCGACAAGAATGTAAAACAGAAGTCAGATTCTAAAGACGAAAAGCCAAAGGAGGATTATGATACTGACAAAGAAGATGTTATCTATGTAATCTCGGGTGGGTTTGCAGCTGGCAGACCTACCATGAGAGGAAGCAAAGAGTATGTTCGAAGCCTTGCTTGAGAATCATCCCCTGAAACAGGGGCAGATGCAAGAACCAAGTTTCCTGAAGTATTGATCAGCGACAGAGATCGAGGCAAGGTTCGAACACCTCATGATGATCCCTTTGTTGTGGAGTTGAAAGTAGCAAACATGAAAGTAAAAAGAATACTTGTTGATACGGGAAGTTCATCCGATATCATCAGTTATAGCTGTCTGAGGAAGTTGAAATACGATTCTTCTAAGCTTGAGCCCATCCACTATACCATAATTGGGTTTGGAGGAGGAGTTATCAATCCATTAGGAACTTTCACCTTGTCGGTTCGAATGGGAGATAAAGATTGTGCTAGAAACATGTTCGTCAAGTTCCTTGTGGTGAAGGAGCTACAAGCGTATAATGTAATCCTTGGAAGACCAACTCTGAATGTTGTTAGGGCAGTAATTGTTACTCATCTCATGCTCATGAAGTATGAGTGTAACAATGGAACTGTGGGAACCATCCATGGAGATCAGCAGTTGGCAATAGAATGCTATGTTACAACACTTAAAGCTGAAGCGTGGTTAGGTAATGTTAGAGAAACAAGTAAGAAAAGAAAGATTGAAGAAGCCCCCCAAGATCAAGTGATGGATATTCATAGTTTGAATCAAGTTCCTAGACCTCAACCCGGAGGTGAACATGAAGACTTTGTGTTGGATGAGTTGAAGCCTGACAGAACGGTGAAAATTCAACAGACTGGGGCATTTCTGCTAACTTTGCTTCCGTAGGCTATCCTCAGACCGATGGACAAGTTGAAGCTTTCAATAAGATAATCAGTGATGGACTAAGGATGAAGCTTGAGAAGGCTAAACTATTACGGGTCGATGAATTATACAATGTCTTATGGTCGATAAGGACCACCGTCAAGAACGCAACCGGAGAAACTCCCTTCATGTTGGTGTACGGAGCTGAAGTTGTTCTTCCCATAGAAATGAGTGAACCTACTCGCAGAGTGATGCTGTATGATGAGGATGCGAATTGGGAATTGATGAAAGCTGCTCTTGATACCCTACCTGAAGTGAGAGGCCCATGAAGCTTGGAGATCTGGTTTAGATAAAGATGGAAGCCATAGGAAGGGCAAATGAGCAAGGCAAGTTGACTCTGAATTGGGAAGGACCCTACGAGATTGTGGAAATTGTTCGAGATGGTACTTATCGAGTCAAGAGTTTGGATGGTTATAAGATGCCACGAACTTGGAATGCTAATAACTTCAAGAAATATTACACGTAATCCTGATTTACGGAATCAGATGAATAGGCTACGGCCATATTAATAAGGTCCCAGTTGATCTTTTTTATAGAAATTGGAGTTTACATTTGTATTAAAATGGCTACGGGCCATAATTAATGAAAAATCTATTTCTATATATGTGATAATTTAATTGATTACATTTTATTTTGCTTATTAAGCAAGGCTAGGGCAAGACCCTAGAGCCCTGGTGAATCTTATGAATTGCCATTAGGGCAAGACTAGGGAAAAATCCCAAAGTCAGACTTTGTTACTTAAGCAAAAAGAGACATAAGACAAAGGAAGTAGGACTAAGGGTCTTACAATTAGACCAAGTGTCTTAAAACTAGGACTAAGGGTCTTACAATTAGACCAAGTGTCTTAAAAGTAGGACTAAGGGTCTTACAATTAGACCAACTGCCTTAAAAATGTGACTAAGAGTCCTTGAAAATGCTAAGGGCATTAAGATTAAAAAGATATAATACTTGCTTCGATTCCTTAAGTTTAAGGGCAATCAATATTAGAACTTCTAGTAAACTTAGGGATCTCAGCAAAAGACTGATCTTGGTAAACTTGAAGCTTAATTTTGGGCAAAGAGAACCCTACAAGTCTATGAGAAATGGAAAAAGGAGATAAAATTTCAAAGTTACATTTAAAATACTTCTTATGAGGAAGTATTCTCCATAGGGAACAATAAGTATTAAGATTGGTGGATGAGTAGTTATTAATTTCCTAAGGGAAATCATAAGTAAAGTTCCTAAGATCTCATGGGGAACCTTAAGAAGATGAACCAAGAGTTCATATTTTTAAACCTGTGATGCAAGATCCCATGGGAACCTTGAGAAGATGAAGCAAGAGTTCATATTTTTGTGCAAGGAAATCAAGCTTCAAGATTTAATAGAGTTAGAACAAAGATTGCATTGAAAGAAATCTAAATTAAATATTACAAGAAACACTTTAAAAGTGTTCCTACTAAAATCACTGTTCAAAACCTTCTAAATTAATATTGTTCAAACAAATTAAACACAATCATTAAAATTTTGAAGAAGAGCATCAACCTTGATGTTTGTCATTATGGACTTCTGAAGCTTCTTTGCTCTTCTCTTCTTCTTCTTGCTTCTCCTTCTCAACACTCTCTTCTTCTTCATCTTCACTCCCTTCTTGAATTTCTTCTTCTTCTGAATAGTCAAAGGAAGGAGGAGGAGTTGCTTCAACTTGTTTTTTGATATGAACCATGTTGACATAGTTCAATCTTCTTTCAAACGAGTCAAAGGCTAGATATTCCTCTAACCCTATTCCCCAAACTTCTAAGCACATCTCTCTAAGGAAAGCTTGACCCTCCATGTACTTCTCAACAGCAGTGGTTGAGATCTTTTATTCAGCTTCTTCTTTTTCATTTTTTAGCTTCTCTTTTTACTCCTCAGCTTCCTTGAGCTTCCTCTTCAGCTCATCCGATCCACTTCCTCTCTGAGTCTTTTGGCCTCTTCCTTGGCATCCTTGGCGTCTTTTTCAACAGGGCCTTGGTTAGCAATGACAACAGAAGCCTTCTCCACAGTCTCTTTGTCAGCATGGATCTGGTTAGCCAGTTCCATGCTCCTCTCCAAGACTACTTGGTAGTCTTCCTTAGTTTTGTGGAGATCTCTGGAGAAAGCATTCATTGCATGCTGCCATTTGGCCTCAATCTTATTTGTTTGAGCCACTACATAAGTAGTAGCTTTGTCATAGAATTCCATGCACTTTTTATTTTCAGCCTTCATGGAACCTTAGAGTTTGGCCAAGTGTTCCAGGCGGAACATAGACTTCAAGGGAAGTGAAACAAAGAGTCAGTAGATAAGATAATAATAATGGGAAGAGAATAGAAAATAACACAGTTGTTGGAAGCATACCTCAGAGAGGTTATTGAAGATGGGAAGAAGGTGGCCTCTGACAGATCCCTTGAGTGACTCCTTGTACACAAGTTCTCCATAGCTTAAGATCTCCCTAATCAACCCTCTTTTGTAGTTGGAGTCAGATTTTTTGCTAGTTGAAGGGAGATCCTCCTCGTCATCAAGGAAGTTGAGGGATTCAGCCTCATCTGTTAAGGGAACCGGTAAAACTATGGCATTAAGGTTCCTGGGAGAGTTAATGGTATCTGAAGATGAGTGTATAGTTTGATAGAATCTATGACTAAACTTACCCCCACAAGCTCTAGCCTGTGCCTTAACACTTTCAGGGATGTTTCTCTCAACATATTTGGAGAGTCCAATAACAGGATCCTCATCATGAGGAGAAGAAGGAGGTTCAGAAACGCCAGCTTATTGGGAAGCAGGCATTGTGTTGAGGGGAGTGGCAGAAATGCTTTCCTTCTAAAGAATGGTTAAGGCAGTTAAAGGATCAACCAACCCATTGTCACTCTCCAAGGGGTTCTCTTGTTCTGTTGGAGGAGTTCTGTTCCTCACCCCAATTACGAAATCACTCTCCCCAATCACAAAGGCACTCTTCCTATAAAGGGAGGAAGTGTGGGGACTTGACTCAGTTTGCTCAATGGGAGCAGCATCAGCTTTGGAGGAAGCACCCTTTCTTCTACTCTTCTTTGAGCTTGTACCTTGTGTTTCTGGTACTTCCTCCTTCTTCCTCTTATGGGAGGGTTTTGGCTTCCTCCCAGAAGGCTTGTATGTCTCCTGGGAAATATAAGTGTTAGAAAAGTACAAAGGAATATTTAACAGATCCTACTAAGATGAACAACTTTCAAAGCAAAATCAATAACTTCCCTCTTTGTGTACATCCTAGTTTGCCGACTTGAACTTACATTGACACAAAGTGGGGAAGCCACTGCTTACAACTTCCTAGGTGGAGACATCAAACAATACTTCCTCTCTTGTGCCTCCCCAGGTTCAACTTGCAACTTTCAAAGCCCAAGCTTCCTAGTTTGCCGAGTTGAACGTAGAATGACACAAAAGAGGGAAGTTGAACTTACCTAACCACACTTCTCAAGGTGAAGTCATGAATTAATACTTCCTAAAGGGAAGTGTCTTATTAAATCTTCCTAAGGAGAAGCAATGAATTAATACTTCCTAAGGGGAAGTGTCATATTTAATCTTCCTAAAGGGAAGTAATGAATTAATACTTCCTAAGGGGAAGTGTCATATTAAATCTTCCTAAGGGGAAGTAATGAATTAACACTTTCTAAATGGAAGTGTTAAATTAAATCTTCCTAAGGGGAAGTAATGAATTGATACTTCCTAAAGGGAAGTGTCATATTTAATTTTCCCAAGGGGAATTGGTGAACTAATACTTCCTAAGGGGAAGTATGATCTTAAATCTTCCTAAGGGGAAGTAAAAGGACTTCCCCTCCTTGTGCCATTCTACGTTCAACCCGGCAAATAAGGAACTCAAAGACTTCCCACTTTGCCGAGTTGAACGCACATGGACACAAAGGAGGGAAGTCTAAAAAATTCTAACTTCCTATGAAAGGAAGTCTAAACATACTTCCTAAGGGGAAGTATAAGGACTTCCCCTCCTTGTGCCGTTCTACGTTCAACCCGGCAAACAAGGAAGTCAAAGACTTCCCACTTTGCCGAGTTGAACGCACATGGACACAAAGGAGGGAAGTCTAAGAAAATTCTAACTTCCTAAGGGAAGAAACTTCCTATGAAAGGAAGTCTAAACATATTTCCTAAAGGGAAGTATGATCTTAAAGCTTCCTAAGGGGAAGTAAAAGGACTTCCCCTCCTTGTGCCATTCTACGTTCAACCCGGCAAACAAGGAAGTCAAAGACTTCCCACTTTGCCGAGTTGAACGCACATGGACACAAAGGAGGGAAGTCTAAAAAATTCTAACTTCCTATGGAAGGAAGTCTAAACATACTTCCTAAGGGGAAGTATGATCTAAAAGCTTCCTAAGGGGAAGTAAAAGGACTTCCCCTCCTTGTGCCATTCTACGTTCAACCCGGCAAACAAGGAAGTCAAAGACTTCCCACTTTGCCGAGTTGAACGCACATGGACACAAAGGAGGGAAGTCTAAGAAAATTCTAACTTCCTAAGGGAAGAAACTTCCTATGAAAGGAAGTCTAAACATATTTCCTAAAGGGAAGTATGATCTTAAAGCTTCCTAAGGGGAAGTAAAAGGACTTCCCCTCCTTGTGCCATTCTACGTTCAACCCGGCAAACAAGGAAGTCAAAGACTTCCCACTTTGCCGAGTTGAACGCACATGGACACAAAGGAGGGAAGTCTAAAAATTCTAACTTCTCAAGGAAAGAGACTTCCTATAAAAGGAAGTCTAAACATACTTCCTAAGGGGAAGTATGATCTTAAAGCTTCCCTAAGGGGAAGTAAAAGGGACTTCCCCTCCTTATGCC
>PYUH01000151.1:815721-853931 GCA_016808085.1 Suaeda aralocaspica
CATTCTACGTTCAACCCAGCAAACAAGGAAGTCAAAGACTTCCCACTTTGCCGAGTTGAACGCACATGGACACAAAGAGGATAACTCTAAAGTCATTCTAACTTCCTAAGGGGAAGAGAGTTCCTATGAAGGGAAGTCTAAATATACTTCCTAAGGGGAAGTATGATCCTAAAACTTCCTACGGGGAAGTCTTAAATATTTTAGCTTCCTACGAGGGAGGAACTTCCTATAAAAGGAAGTCTACACATACTTCCTAAGTAAAAGTAAAGTTTTAAACTTCCTAAGGAGAGGGAAGACATGTAACTATTATACGACTTCCCTACTTAGTGCCCACTGGCGTTCAAGTCGGCAAAGTGGTTAGTCACTAAGTAGGGAAGTCCCTAATAACGTTTCTAAGAGGAAGTGTTTAAGTACCCAACTTCCCTATTTAGTGCCCAGTTGCATTCAAGCCGGCAAAATGGGAAGACTCTAAGTGAGGAAGTCTGTCCATCTGATTGATAAGTAAAAAAAAAAAAATAATGCAAGTCTTAAGTTTTGAAAAGATGTAAAGGTTAAATACCTGAGTCTTCCCCTTCTTCGAGGAAGTGTCCTCGCCCTACTTCTGAGATACTTGTTTTCAGAAGTCTTTTTGGTTCATGCTTCCTTTTTTGAATGAAGGGAGGTCAGCAAGAGCTTCTTCTGCAAAAAGAAAAGACACTTGGTTAGATAAGTGGAGAAAAGGAACAATGGTTCAGTGTTAAATAATAAAGCAAAAATTACCCTGGTTATACTCATCCCCATAAATTACACCTGCAGCAACAAGGAAGTTGCGATCTGAGAAGAACTCGCTAAAGGGGATCCAGTTGAAGGGAACTGTCAGAAATTGCTTCTTGATCTCCACTGTGGTAGATCTAAAATATTCTAAGTTTTGTTGCTCAGAATCACTCAATCTAGGCAGCTCAAAGGATCTTCCTAGGAACTTTGGAAAAGGATTCCAATTTTTCAACACATCTACAAGTATTTTGTCATGGGACTTCACAAACACAAAATGGTTCCTCCAGTTGGGAACCTTGTTGGCCTTCTCCACACAAGTGAGGAACCCCTCACTGTTTTTCAGGTAGAACCACCCATGTTTGCAGCGGGAGGCTTTTGAGAGATGGTGAAGATGAAGGAAGACCTTAGAAGAAGCTTTCTCTCCTCTAACGCCACAAGAAGTCACATAAGACATTATGTGAACCCAAGAATTGGGAGTAAGTTGACATAGACCAATGTCATATTTTTTGAAGAGATTAAAAATGAATAAGGAAGTGGGGAACCTAAGCCCTAAGTTAATAACTTCAGTATAAACAGGGAAGCAGTCTTCAGGGGCATCCAAAATAGTATCTCCCTTGTTAGGGATGATCAGTTCAAAATACTCATTATTAAAAATCAAGTCATTACTCAGTTTATCTTTATTTACACCATCTACATATTCATCATAGATGACTACATCATCAGCACCAGGATAGGTACCTCTCTTCTTCTTAGGCTTGGAGGTGGTAGCCTCAGAAGCCTCTCTCTTCCTAGTAGGAATCTCCCTTACTTCCTCCTCAGGAGCTTCCTATGCAGCTTCAGCATCCTCTCTTCCCTCAACCTGGGGAGTAGGATCTTGCTGATCAAGAGGAATCACATCTGAAACTTCAGATGCTGGAACTCTCAAAGTAGCAGTTTCTCTATAGGCAGTTTGTTTAGTTCTTGCCATTGCAACTTCCTGCACAGGAAGAGAAGGAAGCAGGAAAGACCCAGACAATAAATGATCAGGAACGACAGAAGATTGAGTTCCAACAGAAGAAGTAGTACGAGGAGAAGGAAGTAATTTAATAGAGTTCTCATTATTATTTGGGGAAGAAGAGGATGAAGGAGCAATTAATAGATTCAAAGCAAAATAAAGACAAAGAAGTAAAAGAAAAACAAGAAAGAAAAATAATTCAGTTAAATAACTGAAAAAGAGAAGAAAACTAGGATCTACTGTTCACACCGGAAACCACCGCACCAACTCGCCGAAAATCGCACCACAGGTCGCCGGAAATCGCCTCTGAAGTTTCTTGGGAGCTAGAGAGGATTCTTGGGAACTTTTAGAGAGAGAAAGTGAAGTAAAATGATTGAAAATGATTGTGAAACAATCATTTTCAATCATCAGATATATATAGAAATTTGAAGGGGTACAAAAGTAAATTCCCCCTTCAAATTTGAATTTCCCCCCCAAAAAAAACCAAAGGGGGTGGTTGAGGCATTAATAACTGTTAAGGAAGGTTACAAAATTACTTCCGAAAGGGAAAGAGACGTCAGTTGGGACATGAATTATGGACCCAAACACCCAACTGAGGGGCAAATGATGTGGCACGCCATATCATGCCACGTGTCAGCATAATACTGGGCCACGTGTCCCATTATTCATGCTAATTGCCAAATGATATTCAGTCTACGGACTGCATGGACGACTACGTGTCGCCCTTGAGATCGTGCCACGTGTTCGAAGAGACTACTCTATGCTATGGGCCAAAGGCCAAATGTTAGAAAGGCCCAACAAGGGCTCATAAAGGCACAAGCCAATCACCAAGGGACAACTGTCCCAAAACCCTAGGTCACCCTTGGTGATCTTGCCTATAAATACCCCATGGGGGCATTCAATTTTTATGGATTCTTACATCATACTAAGAGAATTTCTCTCACTAGTTTCCCTCTCTAGATTACTAAGTTGTTAATCATTATTAATTTTCCTTAATCCCCATACAAATACTTACTTAAGCATCGGAGGGGGAAAAAATCCTACAACGATTTTATTCCCTTGTTTTGCAGGAATCGAGGTCCGAGCCATCAGGAAGTGAACAAGCCAACACCTGTCCGTCTGAAGTGTAGCTCTCTAGTTCCCTCTCCACGTATTCCGTTGAAGAGACCCTACCAGGAACTCTTTCTACATCATTATGTGTCGCGCATGATGGAAGACTTTCGTTTCTTTAGAGCTTCCAAATACATCTTTAGGTGCTCATGCCGACATTATATTTCCTTGATCCAAATGTTTTGTTGCCTTGTGATGTGTCTAATATTTATATTATTTTTCTGCCTAATTCCCTAATGATTTATGGACTAACTGGGCTCATTTGAGCCAATTTTCATGCTAATAGTGTTCTTTTAGTGTTTTGTGTACTTTTGTAAAGTTTTGTAGGAAACGACCGATTATTAGTTGATTCTACTACCTAATTTCGGCACTTGAGAGATAAAAATCACTTATGAGCATTCGAAGAATGATTGGCGACATTTTACAAATCATTGGAAAAATTTTGACGTCTTACATGACAAGTTCGAGAAATATTAGAAGTAAAAGTGAAGAATTAACAAGTTTAGAAGTGAAGTTTTTGATCACTGTCCACTATATTGATCATATCTCACAATATACACATTGGATTGAACTAATTTTTGTTGCATTAGAAAGTAGACTCAAAGGTCTTTCCAACGGTAGGTCACACGTCCTGTGCAGTGTTCTGTAGCAAAAGTTATAGTAATTTCAAAATGAACTTGAAATTCCGAAGCTACTGACCTGAAATGCGAGCGCAGGGAACAAATGCATATTGTTCTATGCGGGCGCATGAAGCCTTGTTTGCAACCCGATAATTATTTTTCCGATTCTTTTGTTTGTGGGCTTTATCATATCGAAGCCCATATGCTATAAATAGGGACTATGTATAAGGACGGTCTTAACTTGTTTTTTTAGCACTTTTCACATTTTAGAATCCTAATTAACTCCTTAATCACTTTCTCTCTCTAGATTAGATTAGATTAGTTTGTTAAACACTTTCAATCAATTCAATTCAATTCAAGCTTTTGATGGTAATTTCTTTCCTTTCTCTTTTCTTTCTTTCTAGTTTTATTATTTTAGTTTTGATTCTTAGTTTTGATTATTGTTTTGTTTATGTTGATTAGTTTTAGTTTCTTAATTAATTCTTGATTAATAATTTGTTATTTATTGTTCTTATTTGTTTATGATCATGAATTTAACTTTGTTTGTTGTTTTACTTTTTATAATTATGTGAGTAATTTATTTTCTAGGGTTTAGGGGATCCATGAACTCATTAATGTACTAGTTTAATATTAATTGATTAGTTACTTATTATTCATTAAATTCCTATTATTGATTTCTATCGATTGCAATTAAGTTGTGGCTAGATTTAATTGTGAGTTAGGTAATGGTCGAAATCGAGGCCGAGAGGTAAGATTACACAATAAGATCATTGAATAATAGGCAAAACAAGTTTATGCGAGTGAGAGCAGGTAAAGTAGTTTTGAGGGAGTCTAAGTTCGAGAGAATTAGTGTGCCCTAATTTAATGAACGTTAGTGATTTAATTGATTTTTACTTTATGAATTTATTGATTGTTCATGGTGAACCAATTTCCCTAGGTTTTTATATATTGAGTTTAAATTCGTTTTTTTCGATGTTTCTTTTAATTGTTAGACAATTAGCTAAGAGATTCAACAAAGGCCCATTACACAGTTTTTACTTTTTAGAACTAATAGAATTTAATAGCTTCCCTGTGGATTCGATCCCTATTTCTCTAGCTATATTAGTTAGTGTTGTTTGGTTTATTTTGAGAGGTGTGCGACAACTTGCATCACCTTGACCTTCAATTCTTATTTAACCGCATTACAACCCCTAATTAGTCGTGCATTGACGCTTCATGATATATGCCCAAGCTTAGCTTGCACGGGGAGCTGTGTATGGTGTGGGTATTGTGTTGAGGTTGTCAGTGTTGTTATTTGCGCTTATTTGTGTTGGTTTGCACTTTATTGTTGATTTGGTTGATTTTTAGATGGAGTAGGGTTGATTGGAAGATGATTAGTTGTTGACATTATTCTTTGGATTTCTTAACGATTGTTTTGAGTGCACTACGTGCATATAGCCCGCATTCCACAACTTTATCCAGAATTTATCATATTCTTCTCCCTATTGACATTACAAGCTTAATAAAAAAAACCCCCCTAACACACCTCCACCCCTTGAACATGATAAAAAACCCAAAAACAAACTAAATCAAATGCAAACCAAATCAATTCCAAACCAACCAAAAAAGAAATCTAATGCTTCCATATTCAAACCCAAACCCCAAAACCAAATCAATTGCAAACCAACCAAAAAACGAATCAAAAAACGACATCATTTAACTTGTAATCCAACCACACATTCGTAGAAAAACCCAACAAATGCCAATTAAATCTAAATACAAACAAAGTTGAAAAAAATATAGAAAATTGAAAACTAAAGAACATACAGTTGAACTATCCTAGTTATTTTGGTCAAATTTGACATAAAAAACCCTAGATCTAAGGTTGTTAATGTCAAATGTGAGCAAAAAAACTGTTGCGGGCTTCTTAGCTTTCGTCACTTGTCAAAATGAGTTTGTGGGTTGTGAAGGTGGTTCGTGGGTTATTAGGGTGGTTTTGTGTGAATGGTTTTGTGGGTTGTCAAGGTGGTTCGTGGGTTATGATAGTAGTTCATGGTTTTTGAGTTGTAGTTGTGAGGGTTGTGAAGAAGAATAGAAGATGTAACAGAGGAGAGGAGGAAGAAGAACAGAAGAAGAGAGGGAGATGGCGAGAAAAGAGAAAAAAAAAACGAAAGAAAAGGGTTTCGTGAGGAGAGGAAGAAGAAGATAAGAAGAAAGGAAGAATAGAAGAAGACAGGGAAACGACGAGAAGGTAAAAAAGGGTGTTGTGAGGGTTGGGTTGGGAGGGTTTTATGAGTATTTGTAGGTAGGTTAGAATTTTTTTAAATGAATTTCCGACAAAATCCATCGCAAATTTCCGTCATTAACAAAAAACTTAACTTTTCTCAAAATTCTGTCACAGATCGTTAAATTCCATTGCAAATTTGTGACATAATTAAAATCCAACGCAAATTTCCGATAGATTTTAAATCCGCCGAAAAAAATAGAAATTTGCAACGGAATTTACTGTCCGTCGCAAAAGTCCGTCGCAAATCGGCCTTTTTCTTGTAGTGCTTTCATATTAGCAGAGTCTTCATGCAAGTCAACCAAATAACAATTCATATTCACATACATAACATGTAAGATCAACAACCAAGCATGAATTCTACTTTTACTTTCGCCTTTAGTACTTATGTACCTTATATAGTAGTAATGATCCGCCACAACTTCTATAAGTCAACTAAGTCGAATTCTCCTACATAGAGAAAACCATAGCTAAATTAAAACCTTGTTGACTAACTTCTACAACAACTCTAAAATAACTTTTTATATTGGAAACTTGTCCAATACGTTCCTTATATGGTCTCTATTCAATTCCATACTTTATTTTAATTTTTCTTTCGCAAAACACTTGATTTTCGGTAATTTTCCAAAAATGGCAGCTTCATAAAATTACTTAAAAACACTTTAAAATCTTTCTAAATATCATATTTTGATCATAAAACACTATAGTCATGTCTAAAGATCATGATAAAATATTTTGATGCATTAAAAGATAATTATAGCTAATTTCGTCACTTGCTACTATTGTTATTAGGCATAAACATGTGCTAATAAAAATTTACAGCTTTATTTATTTACTCAAAACTCATTAAAACCTCATCAAAACTTCATAATTCAAGCATAAAACACTTTTACAATCTAATACCATCATTATACATCCAATCTATGCTTTAAAATAATTTTTCATGAAGTAAAACATGTTCATAACATTTTTACTATAGTTTTCATGAAGGATGGGGGACCTTTTAGGAGTTGATTATGGTGGCGTGGGCTATTTGGGGTGCACGTGAGAAAGCCATATTCAATAGTATTTCAAAGGCCACAGCAGGTGGTGAAGAATGCGAGGAACTTTGTGAAGGCATTTCATGACAATAAGGAGTGTACAGAGGAGATTGCTGCTACAGGTGGTGGGGGCGGCCGGAGCCCCCCATCAATGGGGGTTTGGAAGTTGAATGTTGATGCAGCGGTGATTGGTACATGGGAATCTAGCCTAGGTTTCATCATCTGTGATAGGGAGGGTGTTTTGGTAGCTCTGGGTGTAAAGCAGTCTGATGGTTTGAAAGTATTGGAATTCCATGAGGCAGCACCTTATGTTTTTAGGATGAGTGTGGCATGGAAGGCAGGTTATAGACGACTAGCGGTAAAGTCCGATTGCTAAAGGGTCATTAATATGGTGAAGGGAGGTGGTTGCTAAAGGGTCATATGACAACGTGGTTGCTTATGGAGGATATTTTCCATTGGATTGATATGTTTGATTTTATTTCTTTAGTTCTATTTCTAGAAATTATGATAAAGTTGCTTATTATGTAGCTAAGGCCATGTGCTCGTCAACTTATTTTTGCTTATCTAAACTTATTTTTGCTGAACTAAACTTATTTTTTGTTGAACTGAACATATTTTTGCTGAAATCATTAACAATTTATTAAGGGTTTAAATTTATTTTTTCTGAATTATTGAATTATTTTTAATCAACTGAACTGATTTTTGTTATTTTGAACTTATTTTTGCCACTGATTAGAAGTTATTTTTGTTGAAAATAACTAAAAATTAGACGAGGAGAACAGGACCATAGTTGAGTAATGTGGAACTTGGTGAGCGGGTTTGGCTATAGGACTTGCTGGAGATGGTTATCGACCTAGCCTTTAACGACTTGTGTAATTTTATTTCTAATTAATAAATTTTTGCTTTTTCTCAAAATAAAAATGTTACAAGTATAAGACTTTATTAATTTTTTATTTGCCTTGTTTAAATTCTAAATTATTTGTACTTAATTTTACTTTGGATTGTATAATATTGATATATATTAATTAATGTATCAAGTTAATTTTTAAGAAAAATTAATATGCTCGAAATGGTGTATAATTCATGTGATGATACAAGTGATCAATGCCTCCTTCAAATGCTATAATTTGACTCTGATCAATTTATGGGTGAGATGTTCTTTATTATACATTTATCACTCGAACTTAAAGCCGAACAACCTTAGCCCGGCCAGCGAGCCCGATCCAATACAGGCTGAAAAATGCGAGTTTTGGGCACGATATTTTCAGTCCAAATTTGGGCCCGACCCGACCCAATTTTTTCATCCTTTTCCCCACGGGCTTTGGCGGCATAATTTAAAGAAGTTTAGTTGCTATTTTGGGCCCACCCCAAAATCCCGAAAAGTCCGCCAAACTCATTCTAGGGCGTTGGACAACGTAGGTTCGACTCGTTATTATTTTACTTTTTGTCTAAATAGATCATTTGGGACAATTAAGTTTTGTTTGTAGTTTGTTTGTGATGGTATGTATAAACTAAAATTGGGGTTATATGTTAGTTTATAGTAGTTAATATATTGGCCACTATTTTTCAAATGCAGTACGTAGATCGATCTATATTATCCTGAGAGGGGTGTTTCATGGTATTATTCGTATTTAAACAAGAAACAGGTAAGACGAGCCTATATCCCTTTCTTGTTTTAAAGAAGAAAGGAAAAATAAAATACTTTTTTATCTTTAAATTAGAATAGGTGAAATCAAATAAATAAGAGTAGAATTGGCAAGATATTTGTGCCGGCACAATATCTGAAACATACAACATCTATTAATTACCAATTCAATAACTAACAACACTATTACACATAAAGTTACAATAAGTAGGACGTAGTATTATACTAATTATATTGTATGAAAAAACTAAACCATATTGACTGCAACAATGTTTATAATAATAACGTTGGGGTTGGACAAAATTAGTATAAATGGCTAAAAATGTAATCAAAACACCATAACAAAAATTCGCTAAATCAAATTAAAGTAAAATTATATAGTTTTTAAGAAAGAAAAATAGAGATGAAGAGCTGCTCTAACAAAATCATGAAGTTAGCGTCTACATTTGTTGTTGTAGCAGGTTCATATAATTATTACTCTCTTAGTGTTTTTTTTTTTCAATGGCTACATTTACTTTTTTGCTTTTTTTAAGACGCAACTTATAAAATTAATATCTAGAGTTTGGTAAAATAAAAAAAGTATAATAATTATCTTTTCGAAAAAAGACAGAGGGAGTATTTTCCTCCATGCATCCTTAAATTACAATAGGGGTTTTCTAAGGTGTGCCCATAAGTTTTTTGCGTTTTCTAAGTTGTACCCAATGTTTTTCGAAATTCTATATAGTACCATTGAGCTAACCACTATTATTAGGATATGCCCCTTTTAGCTAATTTTCAGTTACATATTTGGTTAATTTTATTCAATGATAGTCTTTTGAAGTTTCTAAGAGATAAATCTATTTTTTTTAAAAATATTAACTACAATAAAAGAATTAATAAAAAAAAAAATAAGAAACATTTTCAATTGAATATTAACTACAAAGAGCACAATTTAAAAAATTAGGTGAGTTTAAGGGTATGTCTTAGAATTTTGAAATACATTGGGTACAACATATATAGCTAGAAAAAGAGAAAACACATGGGTATACCTTAGAAAAACCCATTTCAATATTATGATATTGTTATATTTCTATATTATCCTTTTATATAGTGTTGTTTAGTTAATGTCTAGGATACTATGATTCACAATGTCATAGATTCTCTTATTCATAATGTATACATTTTACTTATATACCATGATGCCTTATTAATTAGCTGTTTTAAATAATTTGTGTAGTGGTGCTCCAAATCGCGGCTATGAATGTTGAAGCACAATGTGGTCAGTATGACGACTCATGTGTCACTGATCCAGAAGATTCATGTTGTTCTGGACTTCAATGCCTTGAAGTTTCACCTAATGCTTTCAAATGCAAAGATGAAACTTGCGAGGAGCACTATGGACATGAATGTTATCCCAACCTTTTCGATTGTTGTCCTAATACTAATCTTACATGCCACGAGATTACACCTGATAATTACGAATGTAAAGATAAAGATTGTGAGGAGCACGTAGGACATGAGTGCTATCCCAATCTATTCGAGTGTTGCGGTGATCTTAGATGCCATGAAACAGATACATCTGGTGAGTACCAATGTGAAGAATGTGAAGAGCACCAAGGACATGAATGCGAACCAGGTGTTTTCGAGTGTTGTCCAGAGACAAATTTGCTTTGTGTCAAACTTACATCGACTAGTGGTTACACTTGTGAGCCATAGTGCATCTTGTTGGACAAGATATCTAAACTCATCAACATACAAGGCATGATCATGAAAGTCGTTGCCTCTTATGATATCGTTATCTATAACTACCATCCTTTTATCTGTTGGGTTGTTTTTGTGTATTGGGTTACCTTTGATACCTATTGATTTTAATATGGTGTTCATCAATAATGTTTGGGATGTATATTTACTAGCTATTTTATGACTAGTAATATTTACATGTCAGTGATTTATTAATGAATATTATACCATCACCTTAAACAAGTGGTTATGATGATTCTTTATACGTGTGATTTATCAATTTATTTATGCATTATTCTACATCTTATCTGCATTCATTCAATAGATGTCTATGTGTCAAGTATAAGGCAAGAACTTAACCATTAATCTATACTTATTTTGTTGATTTTTTTTTCAAAGTATAGTATAGTTAAATTTAAGTGATTAATATTCACATGTAAGTGAATAATTATTGAATATTATAACATCACATAAAAAAGTGGTTATGTTGATTTTTATGTGTGTGATTTATGAGTTTACTTATGCATTATGCTACATCTATCTTATCTACATCCATTCCAATTGATGTCTATAAGTCAATTATAAGGCAAGAACTTAACCATCAATCTTTACTAATTTTGTCGGATATTTTTCAATGTAAAGTATAATTAAATTTTAAAGTTATAAGAAGCATTTAAATAAAGATACTAGCACAGAAATNTAGTATTATACTAATGATATTGTATGAAAAAACTAAACCATATTGACTGCAACAATGTTTATAATAATAACGTTGGGGTTGGACAAAATTAGTATAAATGGCTAAAAATGTAATCAAAACACCATAACAAAAATTCGCTAAATCAAATTAAAGTAAAATTATATAGTTTTTAAGAAAGAAAAATAGAGATGAAGAGCTGCTCTAACAAAATCATGAAGTTAGCGTCTACATTTGTTGTTGTAGCAGGTTCATATAATTATTACTCTCTTAGTGCTTTTTTTTTTCAATGGCTACATTTACTTTTTTGCTTTTTTTAAGACGCAACTTATAAAATTAATATCTAGAGTTTGGTAAAATAAAAAAAGTATAATAATTATCTTTTCGAAAAAAGACAGAGGGAGTATTTTCCTCCATGCATCCTTAAATTACAATAGGGGTTTTCTAAGGTGTGCCCATAAGTTTTTTGCGTTTTCTAAGTTGTACCCAATGTTTTTCGAAATTCTATATAGTACCATTGAGCTAACCACTATTATTAGGATATGCCCCTTTTAGCTAATTTTCAGTTACATATTTGGTTAATTTTATTCAATGATAGTCTTTTGAAGTTTCTAAGAGATAAATCTATTTTTTTTAAAAATATTAACTACAATAAAAGAATTAATAAAAAAAAAAATAAGAAACATTTTCAATTGAATATTAACTACAAAGAGCACAATTTAAAAAATTAGGTGAGTTTAAGGGTATGTCTTAGAATTTTGAAATACATTGGGTACAACATATATAGCTAGAAAAAGAGAAAACACATGGGTATACCTTAGAAAAACCCATTTCAATATTATGATATTGTTATATTTCTATATTATCCTTTTATATAGTGTTGTTTAGTTAATGTCTAGGATACTATGATTCACAATGTCATAGATTCTCTTATTCATAATGTATACATTTTACTTATATACCATGATGCCTTATTAATTAGCTGTTTTAAATAATTTGTGTAGTGGTGCTCCAAATCGCGGCTATGAATGTTGAAGCACAATGTGGTCAGTATGACGACTCATGTGTCACTGATCCAGAAGATTCATGTTGTTCTGGACTTCAATGCCTTGAAGTTTCACCTAATGCTTTCAAATGCAAAGATGAAACTTGCGAGGAGCACTATGGACATGAATGTTATCCCAACCTTTTCGATTGTTGTCCTAATACTAATCTTACATGCCACGAGATTACACCTGATAATTACGAATGTAAAGATAAAGATTGTGAGGAGCACGTAGGACATGAGTGCTATCCCAATCTATTCGAGTGTTGCGGTGATCTTAGATGCCATGAAACAGATACATCTGGTGAGTACCAATGTGAAGAATGTGAAGAGCACCAAGGACATGAATGCGAACCAGGTGTTTTCGAGTGTTGTCCAGAGACAAATTTGCTTTGTGTCAAACTTACATCGACTAGTGGTTACACTTGTGAGCCATAGTGCATCTTGTTGGACAAGATATCTAAACTCATCAACATACAAGGCATGATCATGAAAGTCGTTGCCTCTTATGATATCGTTATCTATAACTACCATCCTTTTATCTGTTGGGTTGTTTTTGTGTATTGGGTTACCTTTGATACCTATTGATTTTAATATGGTGTTCATCAATAATGTTTGGGATGTATATTTACTAGCTATTTTATGACTAGTAATATTTACATGTCAGTGATTTATTAATGAATATTATACCATCACCTTAAACAAGTGGTTATGATGATTCTTTATACGTGTGATTTATCAATTTATTTATGCATTATTCTACATCTTATCTGCATTCATTCAATAGATGTCTATGTGTCAAGTATAAGGCAAGAACTTAACCATTAATCTATACTTATTTTGTTGATTTTTTTTTCAAAGTATAGTATAGTTAAATTTAAGTGATTAATATTCACATGTAAGTGAATAATTATTGAATATTATAACATCACATAAAAAAGTGGTTATGTTGATTTTTATGTGTGTGATTTATGAGTTTACTTATGCATTATGCTACATCTATCTTATCTACATCCATTCCAATTGATGTCTATAAGTCAATTATAAGGCAAGAACTTAACCATCAATCTTTACTAATTTTGTCGGATATTTTTCAATGTAAAGTATAATTAAATTTTAAAGTTATAAGAAGCATTTAAATAAAGATACTAGCACAGAAATAAGATATCATTGTTAACTTACATATTCTCTTATCTGAATCCTTCAAAGTCGTTATCTTCATCCCAAAATCTTTAATTTAATTTTATTATTTGTCATATCAAAATGCTCTTTGATTCATATTCATGTATGTTCTTTAAATATCAGAAATTATGAAGACGATAAAAGTACTTGTATTAAGTGCACGTGGGACATGAGTGTTATCTCAATCCAAAAAGTTCTGTTGAGTCCGATCCAATGAAATAAGTACGAAATGTGTATTCATCAACAACTATTATATATCAAGATCTGTACAAGGAGGATCATAGCAATCCAACACGAATTGCCTCCTTTTTATATACATATTTAATGAATTGTGAATGTCAGCCAAAATGTATGAGTATAAATATTGGAGAATATAATATTTTGCAAATATATTTTGGAGACAAGATCAATATTAATGGTTGGTTTGAGTGAAAAGCATGTTGTCACAAGATTGAAGACATCATTAAGAAGTGATTATTATGGACTTGATCATGGGGTAAGTACTCTATATGGTGATTCAGGATTAATTAAAATGGAGTCGAGGTAGATGACCTTAATCTAGCGCTTCTTCGTAGGTAAACCAAGCTTTTTAACTCCATTTTATTCTTATTATTTACTTCGCTTGTGTTTCGATAAAATCCATCGCAAATTTCCGTCATTAACAAAAAACTTGACTTTTATCAAAATTCCGTCACAGATCGTTAAATTCTGTTGTAAATTTGCGACATAATTAAAATCCAACGCAAATTTCTGATAGATTTTAAATAAGTCGGAAAAAATAGAAATTTGTGACGGAATTTACTGTCCATCGCAAAAGTCCGTCGCAAATCGGCCTTTTTCATATAGTGCTTTCATACTAGCATACGTTTCATGCAAGTCAACCAAATAACAATTCATATTCACATACATAACATGTAAGATCAATAACCAAGCATGAATTCTACTTTTACTTTCGCCTTTAGTACTTACGTACCTTATAGAGTAGTAATGATCCGCCACAACTTCTATAACAAATTCTCCTACATAGAGAAAACCAAAACTAAATTAAAACCTTGTTGACTAACTTCTACAACAACTCTAAACTAACTTTTTATATTGGAAACTCGTCCAAAAAGTTCCTTATATGGTCTCTATTCAATTCCATACTTTATTTTAATTTTTCTTTCGCAAAACACTTGATTTTCTCATGCTACTATATTTTGATGCATTAAAAGATAATTATAGCTAATTTTGTCACATGCTACTATTTTTATTAGGCATAAACATGTGCTAATAAAAATTTTTAGATTTATTTATTTACTCAAAACTCATTAAAACCTCATCAAAACTTCATAATTCAAGCATAAAACCTTTACAATCTAATACCATCATTATACATCCAATCTATGCTTTACAATAATTTTTCAAGAAGTAAAACATGTTCATAATATTTTAACTCTTAGTTTTCATGAAGGATGGGGGGCCTTTTAGAAGTTGATTATGGTGGCGTGGGCTTTATGGGGTGCACGTAAGAAAGCCATATTCAATACTATTTCAAAGGACACAGCAGGTGGTGGAGAATGCGAGGAACTTTGTGAAGGCGTTTCATGACAATAAAGAGTGTATAGAGGAGATTGCTGCTAAAGGTGGTGGGGGCGCTCGGAGTTCCCTATCAATGGGGGTTTGGAAGTTGAATGTTGATGCAGCGGTGATTGTTACATGGGAATCTAGCCTGGGTTTCGTCATCTGTGATAGGGAGGGTGATTTGGTAGCTGTGGGTGTAAAGCAGTCTGATGGTTTGAAAGTATTGGTATTCCATGAGGCAGCACCTTTTGTTTTTAGGATGATTGTGGCACAGAAGGCGTGTTATAGACGACTAGCGGTAAAGTCCGACTGCCAAAGGGTCATTAATATGGTGAAGGGAGGTGGTATGGTTCATATGACAACATGATTGCTTATGGAGGATATTTTCTATTGGATTGATATGTTTGATTTTATTTCTTTAGTTTTATTTCTTGATTTTATGATAAAGTTGCTCATTATGTAGCTAAGGCCATGGGCTCGTCAACAGTTTTTTGCTTATCTGAACTTATTTTTGCTGAACTAAACTTATTTTTTGCTGAACTGATCTTCTTTTTGCTGAAATCATTAGCAATTTATTAAGGGTTGAAACTTATTTTTGCTGAATTATTGAAGTTATTTTTAATAAACTTAATTGATTTTTGTTGTTTTGAACTTGTTTTTGCCACTAATTAGAACTTATTCTTGCTGAAAATAAGTAAAAATTAGACTAGGAGAACATGGCCTTTGTTGAGTAATGTGGAGCTTGGTGAGCGTGTTTGGCTATAGGACTGGCTGGAGATGGTTATGGACCTAGCCTCTAACGACTTGTGTAATTTTATTTCTCATTAATAAAATTTTGCTTTTTCTCAAAAAAAAGTGTTACAAGTATAAGACTTTATTAATTTTTTATTGGCCTTGTTTAGATTCTCAATTATTTGTACTTTATTTTACTTTGGATTATATAATATTGATATATATTAATTAATGCATCAAGTTAATTTTTATGAAAAATTAATATACTAAGAAATGGTGTATAATTCATGTGATGATAAAAGTGATCAATGCCTCCTTCAAATGCTATAATTTGACTCTGATCAATTGATGGGTGAAATGTTCTTTATAATACATTTATCGAACTTAAAGCGGAACAACCTTAGCCCGGCCAGCAAGCCCGACCCAACACAAATTGAAAGATGCGAGTTTTGAGCATGATATTTTCAGTCCAAATTTGGGCCCGTCCCGACCCGATTTTTTCATCCTTTTCCCCATGGGCTTTGGCGGCATAATTTAAAGAAGTTTAGTTGCTATTTTGGGCCCGCCCCAAAATCCCGAAAAGTCCGCCAAACACATTCTATTTTTTGGGCGTTGGACAACATAGGTTCCACTCGTTATTATTTTACTTTTTTTCTAAACAGATCATTTGCGACAATTAAGTTTTGTTTGTAGTTTTTATGTGATGGTTTATATAAACTAAAATTTGAGGTTATATGTAAATTTGTAGTAGTTAATATGTTGGCCACTATTTTTCAAAAGCAATACATAGATCGATTTATATTATCCTGAGAGGGGTGATTCACGGTAATATTCGTGCTTTATCTAGTTTCGCCTATGTCTAGTTATCGAAAGAAAGCACGAAGCAGGTAAGGCGAGCTTATATCCTGTTCTTGTCTTAAAGAAGAAAAAAACACTTTTTTATCTTTAAATTAGAATTGGTGAAATCAAATAAACAAGAGTAGAATTGGCAAGGTATATTTGTGCCGGCACAATATCTGAAACATACAACTTCTAATAATTATAAATTCAATAACTAACAACACTATTACACATAAAAGTACAATAAGTAGCACGTAGTATTATACTAATGACATAATATGAATAAACTAACAATATTGACTGCAACAATGTTTATAATAATAAGATTTGGGCTGGACAAAACTAGTATAAATGACTAGAAATGTAATCAAAACACCATAACAAAAATTCACCAAATCAAACTAAAGTAAAATTCTATAGTTTTTAAGAATGAAAAATAGAGATGAGAGCTGCTCTAACAAAATCATGAAGTTAGCGTTTACATTTTGTTGTAGCAGGTTCATATAATTGTTACTCTCTTAGTGTTTTTTTACTTGCTACATTTACTTTTCTTTGCATCTTTTAAGACGCAACTTATAAAATTAATATCTAGAGTTTGGGATAATAAAAAATTATAATTATTATCTTTTCGAAAAAGACAGAGGGAGTATTTTCCTCCATGCATCCTTAAATTTCAATAGGGGTTTTCTAAGGTACCCATAAGTGTTTTGCATTTCCTAAGTTGCACCCAATGTTTTTCGAAATTCTCAGTAGTACCATTAAGCTAACCACTATTATTAGGTTATGCCCCTTTTAGCTAATTTTCAGTTACAAATATGGTTAATATTATTCAATGATAGTCTTTTGAAGCTTCTAAGAGATAAATCGTTTTTTTTAAATATTAATTACAATAAAAGAATTAATTAAAACAAAAATAAGAAATATTTTCAGTTCAATATTAACTTTAAAGAGCACAATTTAGAAAATTAGGTGAGTTTAAGGATATGTCTTAGAATTTTGAAATACACTGGGTACAACATAGCTAGAAAAAGAAAAAACACATGGGTACACCTTAGAAAAACCCATTTCAATATTATGATATTGTTATATTTCTCTATTATCCTTTTATATTGTACTGTTTAGTTAATGTCTAGGATATTATGATTCACAGTGTCATAGATTCTCTTATTCATAATATATACATTTTACTTATATACCATGATGCCTTATTAATTAGCTTTTTACATAATTTGTGTAGTGCTGCTCCAAAACGTGGCTATGAATGTAGAAGCACAATGTGGTCAGTATGACGACTCATGTGTCACTGATCCAGAAGATTCATGTTGTTCAGGACTTCAATGCCTTTAAGTTTCACCTAATGCTTTCAAATGCAAAGATGAAACTTGCGAGGAGCACTATGGACATGAATGTTATCCCAACCTTTTCGATTGTTGTCCTAATACTAATCTTACATGCCACGAGATTACACCTGATAATTACGAATGTAAAGATAAAGATTGTGAGGAGCACGTAGGACATGAGTGCTATCCCAATCTATTCGAGTGTTGCGGTGATCTTAGATGCCATGAAACTGATACATCTAGTGAGTACCAAAGTGAAGAATGTGTAGAGCACCAAGGACATGAATGCGAACCAGGTAGATGTTTTCGAGTGTTGTCCAGAGACAAATTTGCTTTGTGTCAAACTTACATCGACTAGTGGTTACACTTGTGAGGCATAGTGCATCTTGTTGGACAAGATTTCTAAACTCATCAACATACAAGACATGATCATGGAAGTCGTTGCCCTCTTATGATATCGTTATCTATAATTACCATCCTTTTATCTATTGGGTTGTTTTTGTGTATTGGGTTACCTTTAATACCTATTGATTTTACTATGGTGTTCATCAATAATATTTGGTATTGTTATAAAATAGAGAAAATGAACAATAAAAGAAGGAAAATAGTAGATAATATATAATATCATTCTCACACCATTCCATGAGACAACATTACATATTTATACACTTGTTCATAACTATGCTAGTAAATACTCCAAGAATATTCAAGAGGCACCATAATGTCTTGAGTGTTATATAGGAGTTAAGACACAAGGAAGTTACAAGAGAAGGTGCAATAAGACAAGATTTTACTAGAGAAGAGTAAATAGTATGGGGGTTACAAAGGAGTAGTTACACATGGGGATAATGGACAGACATAATAATTTTCCATAACACTCCCCCTTGGATGTCCATTATTGAAAAGTATGCCACGTTAAAACCTTACTAGGAAAAACCCTGTGGTACAAAAGCCTAGTGGAGCAAAAAGAGTACATTACTTTCGTTCGTAATATGCTTTAGGATGTTGCTTCGTTAAAAACCTCACCAGGAAAAACCTAGTTTGGGACAAAACCATGGTTAAGGAAAAAAGAGTGCAACGGTTATTTTCTCCCCCTGATTAATGCATAACTTGAGATCTTTCAGAATAATGAACCTCCTAATGTGTAGCTTCACATTTGTAGTAGAATAGCTTCCAATTCTTTGACCGTTGGACTTCAACCTTCAATATGAGTCATCTTCATTTCTTCATACTCTTTAAAATAGTACGCATGTTGTTTTACCGTTACTTTATATTTGTTTCAAGTTGCCACAATCATCAAACTTATATCTTCTTCTGGAATTCATATGAAATAACTATTGATAATCAAATATTAATCACAATTGATGTGATTTATGGCAAATCTTGATATTATCAAAACGTTATGCAATAATCTTATGTAAATTAGTAACAACATTTAAGTAATTATATTCTTTGCTTATGGCTCTTCTAGAACATGAGAGAATTATTCTCACCGCAAATTAATGCAAAAGTTCATCAAATCAATGAATTCAAAACTGATTATCTCTCATATACTCAAACTTCTGGTTGAGCATTGATAATTTAGCCATCAATATTCTTCGAGAGTTTGATAACAACGTCAACTTTGTAACATACAAAACATAGAACCTGAAGAGCTAGATATTTGAATTAATTGTATTTAAGTTCTTCTAGAACATTTTTTTATGCATGATACATAACATGCATGTTTTCATATGTATAATTTCATCACAATTATATCTTCATTGGAGTATAAATTTCTTCCTGTAATTTTTCATATTGTTGTAACCACGACTTATTATACTATGGACAAAATATCACTTACATCACAATTATTTTCTAGAATTAGTGCACGTAATATGATCAGGTAAATGTAAAATTTATACTAATAAGATTTTGAACACAATAACATATGTTAAATGATTGATGCATTTAACTACTATCTACACATCGAATGAATCATGCATTTGCCTATGACTCCAACATGCACATAAACTAAGGACTAAAAAATGCAAGACACTATACATTTGCGGATTTTGGAAATCCATTTCTTCCTTGGACTTCTGGTCCATGATAAAATTTAATCGTTATCATTATTCACATTTCATTGGACTTCAGGTCCATGATAATCTTTTATCATTATATATATGTTGACATCAAATGGAAATTAATTTTTAGATCCCTTATTCTCAAGCCCACTCTTTTCGCATATGCATAAAATTCATTGGTTCAATCATATACCGGTATCATCATATTCTAGTTTTAAATGTAATTTGCATGCTATTTTACAACGATATATGAATACATTTCCCGTTTGTACCATTATTACTTTAAAAACCTTATATCATAGGCCATCTATTCTAATTCAGATATTTATACCACTTTTGGGGTATAGAATATGGTAATAATATATCATTACACTTTTAAAAGTGTCAACTGCACTATCTTGCTACATAACACACCTTTATTTTGGAACCGATCATCCAACCTAATATACACTTCAGGTGTAGTTATTCAATTATAATTGACAAGATTTATCTCTTTTTAATATATGGGCTATAGTTGGCACATAACCTCTCAAATAACCATTATTATAGGGATTTTATGATAAGAAATTTTACAATTTTGCCAACTTATCCTAATTCGTCTCCCCCTAAGTTGGTAAAATTTTTCGAATATCAGGGCATCAAATTCTTAACCAAATTAGTATATAATTTAATGTGCAAAAATATTTCAACCAATAGAAGAGTTTTCAACAAATTTCATCATTTAGAAGAGTTATATTCAACAACCTATTTGTCTCTTCTGGAGAACAATTTCAATGAAAACTATTTCTTCTCTAACTTATGATGTAAATCGGACATGTATCTATTGACTTTTCATAATTTTTTTTCTCTTCTGGAGATTAGTAACAATGGAGAGATATGTATTATGCAGTTGTCTTTCTTCTTCGGTTATTTCTTGTGTGGTGACATTAAATAGCCCCAATCAAAAGGATTATAATATAAATATAGATAATTTTCATGCATGTAACTTTATTCAACGGTGATCTTCTGGATCGCCAATAGCTTCGATAGTGAGTTTTTACTTGGTCAAATTTCTATTACGCCAGTACCATTTGATGATCTTTTAATCACATAATATTGAACAACATATAAGCTAGTTTGGTGGTTTTATTGTCACCCATTACATATCTACATCCAAAGTTGTTTTCAAAACTAACTTAATATCTTCTTCAAATTTTCTTCAAAACAAAATATCAAAAATTCACAATCCAAAAATATAGTTAATCTCAAAGTTATTTCTTGTCATTCAATTCATTTCACATATTTATCATGAGAGAACATCAACACATTATTTCATATCAATTGAAACTTCAAATTTCCATAACGGGTAACTATAAAACCCAGATGGCCTAATTTAATCATCTCATCCAATCACTTTTCTAAGTTTTGGTAAGTTATCAAATACTAGTGATCACTTTATTATACATACTTCATGCAAGGCCATGAATATTAATATGATGTGATATAAGAGCACTAATATGTGTTTTTTTCCTATACATGACAAGACTAATTAATAATTTATCTAATAATCATCTCTATCGGAGCATTGATTATCATGATACATGTTATTCGTGTTGGACATTTTATACTCTTTCGGAGTATTTTGTATAATCTTGGTACATATGAGTTTCACTAAACATAAACTTATTCTTCTGATATTTTAGCTAACTTTCTATACTATTCAACAATTGCTTCCAATGTGCTCTATGTTCATTAGCAACTCAAGTTGTCCTTCTGGGACATTAATTTTATGACATTCATTCATATTCATCTTCAGGATGGTATCATTCTATATAATAAATTATTAAGTGGCCACCTTTAAATAAATCATTATATGTACCAAATTGACCATCAATTTATTTTATAATTTATGGAATAATAATACTATCTCCCCCTAATCCTTGAGTAAAGGGGCATGGAATTAATCCAACAACCTTTAATTGTCATATAAAATTTAAGCAATAATTTATTTTGGCAATGACATGTATCAAGTAAATTATTCTTACAAAACTCTAATTTTTTTCTCTTGCTCTAATATTCAATTTTGTATTGAAAATCCTCAACGGTATGGGCATAATGGATATATTTTCCTATTTTCAATTGAGTTTCTCACAATGTCATTCTTGAATTATTATCCCATAATATTATTTCTTGCTCAAACTTAATTTTATATGTATTCATGTTTGCAATACCTATGAACCTTACATGAATTATAATTAATAACCTATCATCATCAAACATTTTTGTTATCCTTGATTTTCAAGATACAATTTTTCAATCACTTTTGGGAATGACTATACCGTTCTAATTTGTTATAGGTAACTAAGATGGAAAATAATACAATCAACCTTCACGGCACGATTATTACTATCATAAATTTGTCTCACAAAACACTGAATCATACAATCAACCTTACAATCCTTACTTCCACAATCCACATACTTAATTACTCACATCCAAAACAATAAATTATGGAGTAACAATCTCAACTATGTCAGTAAAACAGATTATGAATGTTGGAAAAAGGAAGAAGGATTAAAAGAAGCTACTGATAATAAAGAGATTGAGGAAAAACACCACATACCAATCAAGGGCGTCTAAAAGTAGTAATTCAATTGTGTAGGAAAAATAAATAAATAAATGAAATTTGTATCATATCATTGTTCATGAACATAATCCATAAAGTGACAACATACGATACTACCACACATAAATCACATACCTTAAGAAGCCATATATAATTCACAAAATAATGTGTTAGTTGAAGATTGAACTATAATTTAATTCCCCATAATAATTTATCAATAGCAAATAATCAAAATTCACATGATAAGACATGAGATGAATATGATCAACAAATGCTTTTACAATAGTGTACAATTGGCAAATAATAACATGATATATAAATTGTATAATATGATCCATATTTCATACCATGATATTTTATCATAGCTTATCAAATGATATTTTATTGATCATATTGTGCGTACTTCATCAAAGCTTCAGAAGAGATAAATAGAACATAAGACATAAGACATGAGATAGTCATATGATTATACAATTGGCAATAATCAATTGGAATACACTTATGCATGCTTGATATGCTCATATATACAGAATAATCAATTGGTAATTAGTAGTAATCGATTGCATACAGTAATACACATAGCAAGGATAAAGTAATAAGCAAATTATTTGCAATTTGACATACATTTAGTTAATTGGAAAATTAAATTTTGTCCATATATTTTCAATCTAACAAAAACATTCAAAACTTTATAATTTAATAAATCAATAAATCATATACATACCTCAAATGCAGTGTATACATAAATTGATCGATGCAACCTAATAGCCCATTAGTCCTTATTAGAGATTCGTGCTGATAACGTGTTATAAAATAGAGAAAATGAACAATAAAAGAAGGAAAATAGTAGATAATATATTATCTCATTCTCACACCATTCCATGAGACAACATTACATATTTATACACTTGATCATAACTATGCTAGTAAATTCTCCAAGAATATTGAACAGGCACCATAATGTCTTAAGAGTCATATAGGAGTTAAGACACAAGGAAAATACAAGAGCAGGTGCAATAACACAAGAAGTTACTAGAGAAGAGTAAATAGTATGGGGATTACAAAGGAGTAGTTATACATGGAGATAATGGACATAGATAATAATTTTCCATAACAGGGATGTATATTTACTAGCTATTTTAAGAGTGGTAATATTTACACGTTAGTGATTAATGAATGAATATTATACCATAACCTTAAAAAAGTGGTTATGATTCTTTATGCGTGTGATTTATGAATTTATTTATGCATTATTCTACATCTTATCTACAGTCATTCCAATAGATGTCTATGTGTCAAGTATAAGGCAAGAACTTAACCATTAATCTATACTGCTTTTGTTGATTTTATTTTCAAAGTAAAGTATAATTAAATGTAAGTGATTAATATTCACATGTAAGTGAATAATTATTGAATATTATAACATCACCTAAAAAAGAGGTTATGATGATTTTTATGCGTGTGATTTACGAGTTTACTTATGCATTATTCTATATCTATCTTATCTACAGCCATTCCAATAGATGTCTATAAGTCAATTATAAGGCAAGAACTTAACCATCAATCTGTACTGATTTTGTCGGATATTTTTCAAAGTAAAATATAATTAAATTTTAAAGTTATAAGAAGCATGTAAATAAAGATACTAGCACAGAAATGTACTTCGTACATCTTTAAAAGAAAAAATAAGAGATTATTGTTAACTTACATATTCTCTTATCTGAATCCTTCAAAGTCGTTATCTTCATCCCAAAATCTTTAATTTAATTTTATTATTTATCATATCAAAATGTTCTTTGTTACATATTCATGTATGTTCTTTAGATATGAGAAATTATGAAGACGATAAAAGTACTTGTATTATGTGCACGTGAGATATGAGTGTTATCTCAATCCAAAAAGTTCAGTTGAGTCAGATCCAATGAAATAAGTATAAAATATATATTAATCATCAACTATTATATATCAAAATGCACACAAGGAGGATCATAGCAATCCAACACTTATTGCCTCCTTTTTATATACATATTTAATGAATTGTGAATGTCAACCAAAATGTATTAGTATTAATATTGGAGAATATAATATTTAGCAAATATATATTTCGGAGACAAGATCAATATTGATGGTTGGTTTGAGTGAAAAGCATGTTGACACAAGATTGAAGACATCATTAAGAAGTGATTATTATTATGGACTTGATCAAGGGGTGAGTACTCCATATGGCGGTCCTTCTAAAAGAAGGGTGACACATGACACTCTCTAAGTATATGCACCACGTAACCATGCCATGCCACTTCACAAAACACAAATTATGTTTGGAGTAAGATTTGAACCCATGATTTCTTACAACACAAATTCAGGCATGTACAAAACCCATCTCCACTAACTTTTATTAGTGATTTAAATATCGACATAGTATTACATATTTTTTTATTCATTAAGTAAATGAGAAGTTAGATTTTTTCATTTTGTTTTTATAATTTTCACAAGACTAAAACGTAAATGTACACATTTTCAAGTTAAAAAAAGTAACACCCGAGGCAGCGCTCGGGCCAATATGCTAGTTATATATCAAAATACGTACAAGGAGGATCATAGCAATCCAACACGTATTGCCTCCTTTTTATATACATATATAATGAATTGTGAATGTCCGTCAAAATGTATGAGTATTAATATTAGAGAATATAATATTTAGCAAATATATTTTGGAGACAAGATCAATATTGATGGTTGGTTTGAGTGAAAAGCATGTTGACACAAGATTGAAGATATCATTAAGAAGTGATTATTATTATGGACTTGATCATGGGGTAAGTACTCCATATGGTGATCCAAGTTTAATTAAAATGGAGGTCGAGGTAGATGACCTTAACCTAGCGCTTCTTGGTAGGTGACCCAAGCTTTCTAACTCCTTTTTATTCTTATTATAATTTACTTCGCTTGTGTTTATTTAATTCTTTCAATAAAGAAATTCAAAAAGTACAAAAGCGCCGATAATTTTTTCGGATTGAATTCACTTGATTTCAATATTTCTAGTTTAGTGTAATTTTATTTTAGTTAGTGTTTTTAATTTGATTTGTGTGTGTTTATTTTTAATTTAGTTAAGTTCTGTAGTTCTTTTATTTAGTTTTCGAATTCACTTATTTTAATTTATTTTGGTTAAATTACTGATAATATCACAAGGTTTATTTAGTGTGTTTGATGTTTAGGTAACATTGTCACAATTCAACCTTTGGACATGAAAGTGCTTACTGGTTAGAAGCTTCTGGCCCCACCGCTTCCGCTGTTGACGTTATCTTTGAAGCTCGTAATGAGTAAGCGTTCCATATCGCTTCCCTTTGACTTATGTTTTTACACATTGAGGACACTGTGTATCTTTTAGCTTGGGGGAGGGGTATTTATCTTTATTTGGTTTCGTCGTATAGATTTTACTACTTTCGTAGGATTGTTGTGCGATACCATCCCTTAGGAATGGGAGTTTACGTGCAATGCAAAATAAAAAATGTACTGCTTTTCTAGATTAGGTTTCATAGTTAATTAATTTGGTTGATTGATTGTTGAGATACTAAAATTTAATTGATGATGACTTCTCTATGCCCTGTATTTTCAAATAATGTTTCTTTTATTGATTTGGGCATGTGATGGTATTGCTTGGAAATTGCCAACCTGGACATGAAATTGATTTAGTCTGATGTCTTGTCTTATCTGGCTTTATAGTCATGTCTTGAGTAGGAGCTTGAATTGTGTTAACGGGAGGATAGGAGCCACTTTTGTTCTATTAGGGTACATTATAATATGTTTATTTCATGTGTGCTTAGCTTCTTGGTGCTTGTATGATCCATTTTTTGGCTTTGGACTTAAGTAATTTGGCTTTGGTATGTTATGTGTTGCGCATGATGGAATGCTTTAATTTCTTTAGAGCTTCCAAATACATCTTTAGGTGCTCCTACCGACATCATATTTCCCTTGATCCAAATGCTTTGTTGCCTTGACCTTCAATTCTTATTTAACCGCATTACAACCCCTAATTAGTCGTGCATTGATGCTTCATGATATATGCCCAAGCTTAGCTTGCAGGGGGAGCTGTGTATTGTGTGGGTATTGTGTTGAGGTTATCAGTGTTGTTTTTTGCGCTTATTTGTGTTGGTTAGTTGATGGCTTGATGGTGATATGCACTTTGTTGTTGATTTGGTTGGTTTTTGGACGGAGTAGGGTTGATTGGAAGATGGTTAATTGTTGACATTATTCTTTGGATTTCTTAACGACTGTTTTCAGTACACTATGTGCGTATAGCCCGCATTCCACAACTTTATCCCAAACTTATCATATTATTCTTCCTATTCACATTACAAGCTTAATAAAAACCTTCTTGATGTTCATGTGCAGATTTTTAGTTCTTATGAAAGTGTCCATTGTCAAAGCTAGTGAGTACTACATACATTTTGAGTCGACATAGGCTAATTGAGTGGTTACCCTTTTAAACACTTGCATGAAGGTGTGAGTTGTGGGATAGTCTATTTTTATGTATTGCATGCTTAAACACTCTTTCATATTCTCAACAAAAAGTGTGGAGGGACAACCCGTGAGCTACTCTAGTCAACGACTCCTAACTCTTTCATGGTTGGCTATATCATTTTGGTTTTAATGGAGGGCGGTCAAGGAATTTTGATAGGTTGGTATAGGAACTTGCATGATCGGAATTGCTTGAGTTGATTGTCTATTCAAAAGTTTTATGGGGTGAAGTCACTGTTTATTTGATTTGTTTCCTTAGGGACAAGCAGTAGTTTAGCTTGGGGAATTTGATGGCTCACATTTATATTGGGTTTTTAGGGATGTTTAGGTGCGTATTTAGAGCATGTTAAATCTATATGGTTGCATTTTAGATTTTAGTTGTTTGAACTATTCATTTTGTTCTCTATTACGCTTCAATTGTGGTTTTATTATATTTGCAAGTAGTTTTGTAGCTATTTGGAATAAGCTTTTAATGCAAATTTGAATGAAGTGAATGATTGTAAGAGGAGAATTGAAGATTATGGATATTTTACTTGAGTATTATCATCATATGAAGTCTATCTAGCATCGATTAGGGCGAAAGAGTAGCTTATTGGGATGAAATTGAGCTAAAAGTGAAGAAATGTTGAAGTTTGTGATAGTTCATCTTGACCAAAGCTCAATATTTTGGTCATATATCAAGAAATACTCATTGGATCGCTGCAATTCAAGTTGCACTGGAAGCTAGATTCATAGATCTTCGTAAAGGTAGGTCATATGCCCCATTCCAATGCCTACAAATTGATTTATGGCTAGGGGTGAAACTAATTCAGTTTAAAACCGAAAACCACACCGCACCAAACCATTTTTAAATTATGGTTCGGTCTTTTTATAATTCTGGTGCGGTTTGGAGCGAAATTTTTTAAAAATTCAGTGTTCGGTTTGGAGTTGGTGCGGAGAACTAGAAACCGAACTCCAAACCGTACACCAAACCGTATAAAAGCCTAAATTATATCAAGGGCTTAAGGCCCAAAAATGAATAAAACCCTAAAAATATAAATGGAGTTAGTGACTCTATTTCAATCTCCTTTAGACTCTCTTTAAATCCCATGTTCCTTATGTTCTTCATTTTTCTCCATTTGTAGTTCTTTCTTTTTAATTTCGTTCTTCATTCCTTCTTTTACTTTCTCTAGCTAAATACCTCAATCCCCCAAAGTCACCATTCTTTTTCATTATTTGTTCTACAGTCCCTGTTCTTTTGCGTCATTTCTTTCACTCCTTAACACATCGATCTTCAATCAATTGATTCAACACTTATCTAGTATTATTGAAATTTTAAACTAACTAGGTGTTATTTTAAAGAATGATGTAAACTACTACTAGTAGCCCTAATATTTAACTTCTCTTTGTTTCTAATTTGTTATTGTGGAACATAAATTATGAACTAGTTTGAACGTAAGGCATTATACCAAGATTCAAGATCGAATTTTCTAGATTTCTGGTAAAAAATTAAGTATGACTAGAAATTTGGGTTGGTTTGGATCCAAAACCCAAACACCGAATTTTTTGGGTCTGGTTTGGTTTGGACTGAAATTTAGATTGATTTGGATTGGAGTGGAAATAATTCATAAACCGAAATAATATGGTTTGGATTTGGAGTTTTCTATAACCCAAACCGTACACCGAAATTTCACCCCTATTTATGGCCCTTCAAAGTCGACTAAGCATTTCAGGACCCGAACCAACGCTTGTGTTTTTTTGTGTTTTGTCCCTTGAGCTGCTGGCCACCCATTGGACGCTGGTCATGCCCAGCTCTGCAAATGAGTGCATTTTTATTTTTATTATTATTTTTTTTTTTTGCAATTTCCTATTTTTTCCTCATTTATTTCCTACTCTAATTATGGTAAAAAAAATATATATATTTAAATATGAGAGAAAAAATATTAGTGAGATCATTCAAGACTAATTAGATCGGTTCTTGGGAGCTCTTTTGTACGCTATCTTCTTTTCTCTTCAACATTCAAGTACTAAAGTAATTTTTATTCCTATCTTTCTTGTTATTATTATTAATTATGTTCTCGCTTATTGTTTCTTTGTTTTTCTTCATGTTTGAGTAGTATTTTAGCCTAGGGTTGAGTTGAACCTTAAATTGAATTACTTGTCATGATTTAATCTCAGTTCTCCAATTTAATTAGTTTGTTATTCATCTTTGTTAGGGTTGGTTTTATTATCAACTATTTACTATAAATAGTATTTATTGAATTTGATTAGGTTCGCAATGAAAGTTTGATTTTGGTTGATTTTAGAAACCTAACAAAAGTAGGTTTTATTGACAAGAAAATAGTGAATGTTACTTGCTAGGTTTTTTTAGGATGCTATTCATTTCTTTAATATGCATGGCTCCATGAAAATAAATATGATTGCATTATTAGGGAAGTCATTAATTGATCGAAAGAAATTCTTGTTATTTTTATGGCGCATCTATCCAGTTTAATTTACTCCAATTAGTTGGGGAATTCTTTAATGATTACATTAGTTCATATTAGTGGTGAAACCTAATTCTAGAGCTTTTTATGCATAGTTTTTATTTATTAGTTTATAGGTTTAGACACAAACTCCTGTTCTTACTGACTCTACTAGTAGTTATTTATAGTGAACGTTGTTTAATTCCTTCTCTGTGAAATCGACCCTGATCTACCCTACTACATTATTAGGAGGTTTCGTTAGGTTTTATTTTTGAAAGGTTTGCAACGACCTCATCACCCCGCCTAGTTCTAGGATTATGCCTACTAATACATGGTAAGTCCGCCAATCAACATAATAGGCAAAATAATAATATTGTTTCCATACTAATATTGATCTTGTTTCCAAAATATATTTGCGAAATATTATATTCTCCAACATTAATACTCATACATTTTGGCTGACATTCACAATTCATTAAAGATGCATATATAAAGTAGGTAATACGTGTTGGATTGCTATGATCCTCCTTGTACGTGTTTTGATATATAAAATATTTGATGGTTATTTCACTTGATTGGACTCAACTTAACTTTTGAATAGGATTGAGATAACACTCATGTCCCACGTGCACATAATACAAGTACTTTTATTGTCTTCATAATTTCTTGTTTCTAAAGAACATACATGAATATGAAATAAAGAACATTTCGATATGACAAATAATAAAATTAAATTAAATATTTTGGGATGAAAATAACGACTTTAAAGGATTGGGATAAGAGAATATGTAAGTTAACAATAATCTCTTATTTTTCTTTTTAACGATGCACGAAATACATTTTTGTGCTAGTATTTTTATTTACATGCTTCGTATAACTTTAAAATTTAATATACTTTACGATATAATGAAAAAAATCGACAAAATCACTATAGATTGATGGTTAAGTTCATGCCTTATACTTGACACATAGACTTCTATTAGAACTAGGGGTGTCAATTCGGGTTGACTCAATCGGGTTCGGAAATTTTTAATTCAGATTAGTGACAGTCGTTTTGTCCAATTGGTTCAACTCAATTCAATTCAGGTTATTTCGAGAACAGGCTAAAACAGTTTGTTCCTAATTCGGGAATAGTTTAATCCAAGCTCGGGCCATTTTGGTCAGTCCGACTTCAACTCAATCAAAAACGGGTCAGTATAAGTCAACATAGTGAGAGGTCACGGTCTTTTTTGGGTTATCATGGGGTTATTTCAAATTCTTATCATCAGTTAAAACTTTCGTCTATTTGAATGTAAGTTGAAAATTGTGTGATGATACTTTTTATTAATTTGATTAAACTTGTTCAAACTATAGTACTATGATCTCCTAGCATTATTAAAGAAATGTGTGTAATATTAGTTGAAAATTTTCCTTGTATAAATATATAATCATGTTTATTAAAAGTATATTAGCAATACTCCCTTCATCTTTTTTTAGTTGCTATGTTCACTTTTTCACATCCTTCAAGACGCAACTTATAAAAATAATATCTTGAATTTGGTATTATAAAAAATTATAAAATATATATGTTTATAAAGTATATATCGAAATGAATCAAACAAGATCTCATATGACTATGCTTTTTGATGAGGTTATCGCACACCTATCAAAAATAAACCAAACGACACTAACTAATGTAGCTAGGGAAGTAAGGATCGAATCCTCAGGGAAGCAATTGAACTCTATTAGTTCTAAAATGCTTAAACCGTACAAAGGGCCTTAGTTGAGAAATGTTGACTAACTAACTGACTACTGATTGACTGCTAATTAATTACGGGAAATGACGAAGATTAAAACCAATAAATTAAGCCTAGGGTCATTCGGGTCACCAAGAACAACTAACGGTTTCACTAACAAAGATCGTTCAATCTCACAATTATCATCAAATTAGGGCTCACTAATTCTCTCGAATTTAGACTCCCTCGAAACTCATCTAGCGGCTCTCGCTCATGCCTAAACTAATTTTGCCTATTATTCAGTGGTCTTATTGTGGTATTTTTACCTCTCGGCATCAAATTCAACAATTACCAAAATTACAACTAAATCTGCGCACAATTGAATTGTAAACGAAAAACCCAATAATAGGAATTTGACTACTAATTGCGGAATTAAAACAATCTAATTTAATTAGTCCATTAATTAGTCAAGGTTTCCCTAACCCTAGAAAATTGACTACTCACTCATGAATATGAAAAACAAAGCAAACATAATTATAGAATTCATAATTAAATTCATGAAGTAAATAACAATTAAACTAATTAACATCAACAATTAAACTAAATTAATTAAACTAAAAAGCATAAATTAAACTAAGTAAAAAGAATAAAAGCAAAAGAATTACCAAATTGAAGAACTTGAATTGAATTGAAATTGATTGTTGAGAACAAAACCCTAATTCCCAAATTAATTTTTGAGAGAGAAAAAGTGCTTAAAATAAAACCTAAGAGAGTAATTCTAAATTATGAAAAGCAAAAGGTTGTCTAGCCTAGGAAGTCGTGCCTTTAGTACCCAAAATTGGGCTTACAAAGTCAAAGTACGAAGAAAAGAAAAGAAAAAGAAAATTTCTGGAAAACAACTGATGCTGGCGCATAGGAGATTTGTGCGCCCGCATCAACCTCCCAGAACGCCTCTTCAGGTGATTTTAAATTAAAATGCAGGCGCATAAGACTTTTATGCGAGCGCATTGAGTCCTCAGAAGCTTATTTTTTTCTTTTCTTCTTATTTCTTCATAATTTCTTCAAGACTTGTTTCCATAACTTTTTTTGGCACGCACTCCCGTGCATATATCATTCTTGTTCCATCCAAGCTTCCCAGCTTCGTTCCAAACCTCGGTTTCCGTGCTCCTGAAATTACAAGACACACCAAAACCGAGCATAACAACCGCAAATGATAAAAATCAAACTAAAAAGCTCTAAAATTGCCGGAAATCAATCAAACTTGGCGAAACACTTCAAATTAGCTAAAGAACATCAAATGAGCTAAAATCAAGCCAGCATCACAACTATTAGGCACAAAATTGGCCCGAAACAAGGGGGAAAAACACAATAAAAACCGCACATATCACTTTTCTTTACGTATAAAACACCAAAGTGAATCAAAGTTACACCATGAACAGTGTAAAAACCCTAATGTAACATGTAAAATAATACTACTGAGGGAGTATTAAATACTACGTACAAATTATGCAACTTCTACTTTGTGATTCTATGATAATATAATAATTTTATCAACTATTCGAGTAAACCAATTTAGAGATGGTGAAAGACAAATGATAAATTGATACAAAGTACAATAAAATCATAGTTTACTCTCAATTCAGTTATGGTTAGGTCAAGTCAATTTTTCAAACAAGTTGCTTTATAATCAATTCAGTTCAGTTTGATAGGAAGTTTGATTAGTTCATTTTATATTCATTATTTGGTCCCATTTTATATTGGTTTTTGGCTCTAACAAGGCTCCTTTGAGCCTATTCTACTAACTTCGGTTGCTTTTAGTGCTGGTTGCTTTGCTTTGACATTTATTGCAGGAATTGATGCTTTTGCATTGGTTTTCGCTTCATCTCGAGCACTTGGCAAGTTAGTGAGAGTCTTGACCACTTTGAGAAGGCTAGGACATGATTTAGAAGCCTTTGGGAAGCATATAAGTCGAGTTTTAGAAGTTACGAGTGATGAGGCTATCGCACACCTATCAAAAATAAACCAAGCCACTCTAACTAATATAGCTAGGGAAGTAGGGATCGAATCCAGAGGGAAGCAATTAATCCTATTAGTTCTAAAAAGTTAAACTGCATAAAGGGCCTTTGAATGTTGAATTAAGACAAAAAAGTTAACTAAAACTAGAACTGAATCCATTAAGGGAATGAATTTATGACTAAGCCTAGGACATCGGTTCACCATAGATTAACAAATGAATTGCACGCAATTAATTAACAGATTATCAATTTTCCTGAATTATGGTCCTCTAATTCTCTCGAATCTAGTCTCCTTCAAAACTCCTCTAATGGATCTCGCTCACTTAGACTCGTTTTGCCTATTGTCCCTATGATCTAATTGTGGTAATCTTACCTCTCGGCATCGATTTCAACAATATCAAACTAACAATTAAACCTGGCCAGTATTTAACTGAAAGCAATAAAAGTTGACAACAGGAATTCAAGAACATTAATAGCCAAACTAACAATTTTGAGCAAAACATCAAAAATCAATCCATGGATCCTCTAGTCCTAGAAAAGGAACTACTCACTCATAATTGAAAGCATAAAAACTAAATCAATGAAAGAAAATAAAGTCCTAAACATAATTAAACTAAACAAACCAACAATAATCAAGAAATTAAAATCTATCATAAAACTAATAAAACTAAGAGCATAAATTAAAACTATTAATAAACAATAATAAAGAACAAGAATTGAGATTGAATGAAACCTGAATATTATTGATTGAATGATTGAATAAAGTTCCACACTTAGAGAGAATTTTTGACTGAAACGAGGGTTTTTAAAGTGTAAAAAGCGTAAAATGACCATTAGGAGTCTAAAAACATTAAATCCTAAGGCCTAACACGAAGAAAAACGCGGAAAAAACACCCTTAGAGCCACCCACCCGGCCCGAAGGGGTCCGGGCAAGCAACCCTCACCCAGGCAGCTGGCTTCGATCCGGGCGTGTGGCTTCGCCTTGGCTCGTTTCTCGGTTTTTGCTCGTTCTTCCTTAATTACTTCTTTAATTCTTCATTTAGCACTACTTCTAATTTTCAGTAAAGCTTCCCAAATGATTTCAACTCCTCACTAACTTTTTCAAGTGCTTCAAAAAGCTCGAAAAACAACGATAAATCATCGATTCCTGTATAATCTTATAAAAAGCACAACAAACACTCGAAATAGCAAAAGTTAGTAGAAATGGCTCAAAAGAGCCGTATAAGAGCTAAAATCGATCGGGATCGGGGGTAAAATACATGTCAAATATCAACTTATCAACGAGCAAAGCCGGAAGCCCGAAAGCTCCCCGATCAGTCCGCCCGACCTGAGGTCACTATGCCTGGTTAGGGTGCAGTATGGCCGGCCAGCCGGGCACAGTGATTTCTATGTGTTTTTGGCTCATTTTCACCGAATTTCGACTTAGTATACCATTGGAAAGAATTTCTTTGTGTTTTTGGCTCGTTTTTGGCTCATGCAGGTTGGGGATGGAAGAATATATGTAAGGTGAACAATGAGTTGAAAAGTGGTTTTGTGCAAAATGCTTGGTGTACTACTTAGTTTCTATAAATGGCTGACTCAGCTAAATGAGGATATAAGCTTGCCTGAGTGGGTGTGGTGCAACTATAATACCCCAAAGCACTCCTTTATAGCATTGCTTGCTATGCTGAATAGAATGAAAACTAAGGACAGGCTGTTTAAGTACAACATTTGTTCTAATGATTTGTGTGTATAATGAAGCTACCCAGAAGAACTTTTTTCCAGAACTTAGATATATTGATAGAGTAGTAGTTTTGTGTTTTTCTGATGCATACTTTAGTTAACCAACAAAGATGGAAAAGCAAATTATTTTCCGATGGTGTTATGCTGTCATATGGTNTCCGTTGGTGTTATGTTGTCATATGGTGGTGGCAGGTGGGTTTTGCTAATAATGAATAACTGATTACATGGATGACCTGTGGTGAATGTCCGTGTGGTGCATGATGATATCATGAGACTAATGAAAACATATAACGTTACTGAACTGAAGAAAAGTTTTTTCGGTTTCAATATATGCTTGGATTCACTGGAAGTATCTTTAGCAATAGTTCCCATTCAGTTGATATGATATTGAAAACTACGACTACTGTTTATCTTTTGCAGTGCCTACATTAACTATATTTATATCAATGCTTTTTAACCTTACTCCCTCACAAGGACCTCATGTCCTCAACAACTACGTATATAAGCTATTGCTAAAGCATAACTAAAATTTGTTCTGTTTCATTTCTTTCCGTATCAATCTCGTTTATTTAATGTTGGCAGATGCTTCTTTGGTGGGGACTTTTTATCAGTTCAATACCAGTTCTAAGAGGTGCTGAGTGGCTTGTTATCATTGGACCAGTGTTCCTCACATTGTTGCTCCTTTTTGTCAGCGGAATACAATTGCTTGAGGTTGGCATTCAACCTTGTTACTCTGTATTAGTTTTTGAACTGGCAAAGTCTTTAAGCAACTTCTCTCATTGTGTACATGCATACAGGAATCCGCAGATAAGAAGCATGGCGGTGTAGATGATTACAGGCTCTACAAGAAAGTTACCAGGTTCCTTTTTTTTATTATTATTATTATTATTTATTTATTTTTATTCTTTGCTTCTCTAAACCGTGATCTATATTTTTGGACAATTTTGTCATAGTGCTTGTCAGACATGGTACCGTTATAATAGCTTTAAAATTTTGACTTCTTTTTAGAAACTTAATGTGGCTTTCCAAAACATTGATGTATGATGGATAGCTTCAAGTTGATAGCTTCAATCATTGTATAAACAGAACAATAAAATGATGAATAAGGTCTTTTTCCTTGATGGATACACTCCAGCTCCAATAGTCCCATCTTAGATCCCTAATGCCCCAACAATCTGTTTAGGAAAAGTTTACATCATGAAATTGAAAAGTTAGATTTTGAGTATTTTCATTAAGACGACTCCTTCACATGTCCAAGCTTGTGTATCTCGTCTTCTCCATTAGCAACTTTTCGGGGTACGAAAGGTCATATGACGAGTAATTATGCCTTTTAATAATCTTTAGCTTATTTATAGGTTGAAATGAAGAGATATGTGAAAAATGGGCACATTAGTAGCCATTTTGAGCCATTTCAAGGCCATTTGAACCTAAAACACATCTAAAGGTTAGTTAGGCATAATGTAAAGGTTGTAACACTTGTAATTATGCCTTTTAGGGATCTTTAGCTTATTTATAGGTTGAAATGTAGACTTATATGAAAAATGGGCACAATAGTAGCCATTTCGAGCCCATTTGAACCTAAAACACATGTAAAGGCTAGTTTGAAATAATCTAGAGTTTGTAACACTTGTAATTATGCCTTTTAAGGATGTTTAGCTTATTTATAGGTTGAAATGAAGAGATATGTGAAAAATGGGCACATTTGTAGCCATTTCGAGCCATTTCGAGCCCATTTGAACCTAAAACACATGTAAAGGGTAGTTTGAAATAATCTAGAGTTTGTAACACTTGTAATTATTCCTTTTAAGGATGTTTAGCTTATTTATAGGTTGAAATGAAGAGATATGTGAAAAATGGGCACATTTGTAGCCATTTCGAGCCATTTCGAGCCCATTTGAACCTAAAACACATGTAAAGGGTAGTTTGAAATAATCTAGAGTTTGTAACACTTGTAATTATTCCTTTTAAGGATGTTTAGCTTATTTATAGGTTGAAATGAAGAGATATGTGAAAAATGGGCACATTTGTAGCCATTTCGAGCCATTTCGAGCCCATTTGAACCTAAAACACATGTAAAGGGTAGTTTGAAATAATCTAGAGTTTGTAACACTTGTAATTATTCCTTTTAAGGATGTTTAGCTTATTTATAGGTTGAAATGAAGAGATATGTGAAAAATGGGCACATTTGTAGCCATTTCGAGCCATTTCGAGCCCATTTGAACCTAAAACACATGTAAAGGGTAGTTTGAAATAATCTAGAGTTTGTAACACTTGTAATTATTCCTTTTAAGGATGTTTAGCTTATTTATAGGTTGAAATGAAGAGATATGTGAAAAATGGGCACATTTGTAGCCATTTCGAGCCATTTCGAGCCCATTTGAACCTAAAACACATGTAAAGGGTAGTTTGAAATAATCTAGAGTTTGTAACACTTGTAATTATTCCTTTTAAGGATGTTTAGCTTATTTATAGGTTGAAATGAAGAGATATGTGAAAAATGGGCACATTTGTAGCCATTTCGAGCCCATTTGAACCTAAAACACATGTAAAGGGTAGTTTGAAATAATCTAGAGTTTGTAACAATTGTAATTATGACTTTTAAGAATGTTTAGCTTATTTATAGGTTGAAATGAAGAGATATGTTAAAAATGGGCACATTAGTAGCCATTTTTAGCCATTTCGAGGCCATTTGAACCTAAAACACATCTAAAGGCTAGTTAGGCATAATGTAAAGGTTGTAACACTTGTAATTATGCCTTTTAAGGATGTTTAGCTTATTTATAGGTTGAAATGAAGAGATATGTGAAAAATGGGCACATTAGTAGCCATTTTGAGCCATTTCGAGGCCATTTGAACCTAAAACACATCTAAAGGCTAGTTAGGCATAATGTAAAGGTTGTAACACTTGTAATTATGCCTTTTAGGGATTTTTAGCTTATTTATAGGTTGAAATGTAGACTTATATGAAAAATGGGCACAATAGTAGCCATTTCGAGCCCATTTGAACTTCAAACACATGTAAAGGCTAATTTGACCTTGAAATAAGCCATCTATTTTGTTACATAACTCTGGCTTTTATTGTTTATAATGTTTGTTGGGTTGATTTAAATTCAAATGAGCCAGTGCGACCCAGTTGAACCTAAAACACGACAGGTGAGTTGTGAAATAATCTAGAGTTGTGACAATTGTGTAATTAGACTAAGAAGTAGCTATTAAGGTGTGAAATGAGAGAATATGTTAAAATGGGCACATAGTAGCCTTTTAGCCAGTTCGAGGCCATTTGAACCTAAAACACATCTAAAGGCTAGTGAACATAATGTAAAGGTTGTAACACTTGTAATTATGCCTTTAGGGATTTTAGCATTTTATAGGTTGAAAAGAGACTTATAGAAAAATGGGCACAATAGTAGCCATTCGAGCCCATTTGAACTTCAACACATGTAAAGGCAAGACCTGAAATAAGCCATCTATTTGTTACATAACTCTGCTTTATTGTTATAAGTGTGTTGGGGTGATTTAAATCAAATCTGTATAACTAATTTAATTTTAATTGGTTTTGTAGGAGACCTACCAAGGGTGCGT